>JAOSYY010020132.1:0-17688 GCA_025727935.1 Hebomoia glaucippe
TAAGTGTTTTTGTTAAAACAATTTACAGATTGCAAGTATAAAGTAAATTGCCTTTTAATTTTCTTCTCAGAAGTATACCTTGATTTTTTCCTGATTCCGATGCAAACTGTGTTTCTGAATGATTTAAGCGTTTTTAGCCTATTGGATTTTAAAACCAACCAGACATCTTGGGTGAAAGCGACAGCGTGCGCTAAGTGTCTGCGACTAGACCAGAGGTGCACCGGGGGGAGCTTAGTAATCTGCAAATCTATTATTGTTCAAGACGGCGCAAATCTTTTATTAAAAAAAAGATAACTATCATAATATATATCAACCTAGAGTTGCTATTTTTATACGCTAACTAGAGTCATTTTTAGTAGATATGATCAGCGGCAATATCTAATTTTTTCTTAAAGTAAAGCTTTTTTCGTAAAGTAATTGAAAATTTACTGTTTCCTTTTAAGCGTCGATGTTATTAGATAAATGTCACGCTTAAATTTCCTATTGCGGCTGAAATTTATTGCTTTTCTTGGTAGCTTTACAGGGTTTCGCAACATTGAACTAAACTGTCGTAAAAATGAACATGCATTTATAATTTATAGTATTGTAAATCGAGGTTAAAATTGCATAATATTTGTTTTAGTCTGAAGTATATGTTTCTGGGCGAATTGAATGTGACGCGGACGCGAGACTTAATGCTAAAAGTGTTGTTCTCCAAGGTACTTGGGAAAAGTCGTTGAGTACAAGTGTCTCCGTTGACATGAACAAGTAAGTTCTATGACTTCTTATATCAAAATCGGAAAATTATCATATCATATGTATAATAAAATTAATGTTTTATGGCAGTTTAAAACAGTATTCACTATTCCCTGGACAAGTTGTAGTAATGCGTGGGACAAACCCACGCGGCGAAAAGTTCATAGCGCAAGAGGTCTTTCACGATGGCTCTCGGCCAGTTCCGGACAGAAGAGCGGATATAATGAACACATTAAAAGGTAAGTTGGTTCTTAGTAGGGTAAGACTTAGAAATAACTGGAAATATGTGGTAAAGTTGACTAGAGCAATGCTTAATTGATTTAATTATAAATAAACACGCTGACCCAGCAAACGTTTTACCACATAAATATACAAAATATGTGGACGAAAATTTAGGGGCGACCACCCTTAGCAGTTAGGGGAATGAAAAATAGATAGTAGCCGATTCTCAGACCTACTATATATACATATAAAATTTCATAAGAATCAGTCGAGCCGTTTCGGAGGAGTATGGGAACAACATTGTGACATGAGGATTATGTATATTCGATTCATCTCAATAAATCCTTTACACGTCTTAAAGTACGAGTAATCATTCAGAACATGAATTACTTGAAGAAATATTCGTGTCAGGAAAAAATTCGAAGTTTTATCTACGACCCCTCCCTTAAATTCTTTTTCGAGATTTGTTTATGCTAAAAATCTATAATTGTCTCCAAAATTATCCATCTCTGTATCAAAATTCAGGGAGTTAAAGCGTAACAAATATCATTTCCAAAATTTTAATATTAAAATTTGTTTTCAGGTACTTTGTCAATGGTCGTCGCGGCTGGCCCGTACACTACAGCGAACAGTCTAGCATACGAGCCTCTGAAAGACTTTATTGTATACATCAATACTCATAGACCACACATCGTTATTATGACTGGCCCCTTCTTAGACGCAGAACATGCTAAGGTCAAAGATAACTCGATGGCGGAAACATTTAAATCCTTCTTTGAAAAATTGATGGATAGTTTGGGTGATATTAGTTCAACAAGGTTTGTATGAGTATTGAGCTAATGAGATAAGAAAAAAGAACATTTTTACTGGGTCTCATAATAAATTTAAGCAATAGTATTTTGTACTCTATAATACGGCGTATACTTTTTAAAATACGATAATCAAGTAAAAATTATTGATCAAGCTGATTTAATTTATTGGAAATCCAATTAAATTTTAATGGTTAATGCATGTATTATTTTGAAATAATTAAAATTAAAACTAAGAAATGCCTATGGTAATTCAAAGAATCCTACTAATATTATAAACGCGAAAATTTGTAAGAATGTATGGATATGTTTTGTTACTCTTTCACGCAAAAACAACTGTATGGATATGGCTGGAACTTTACAATATAACATTAGTTAACATATAAGTTACACATCAGAATAACACATAGGTTATAATTTATAAAGGTATAGTTTGAATTATCCATAATATTACGACAGCAGAGTATCAAAATAAATACTTTTATCGCATTTGGTATTTCAATTAGAAGTAGAACTCGACTTAGTAATTATTAATTATGTCATCATTTTTCAGCCCTCACACAAAAATATATATAGTACCGAGCTTAAAGGACGCTTTTCATGTAAATATCTACCCTACACCGCCATATTCGGTGCGGAAGAAGTACGCCAATATACACTTTGTGCCGGATCCCTGCACATTGAACATCAATGGTTTGATAGTAACAGTGACCAGCACTGATGTACTTATGCACATAAGTCAAGAAGAAATATCTCTGTAAGTTTATATTGAGGCGAGGTTTTTTCATATTTATTTGACAGCAACTCTGGGTCTGGCTGCTATAAATTAATAAGTGAAACCGTAATGAAAACTTTAACAAATTTAAAAATACATTATCCAACGTGTCAGTTGAATAATAATTACTTAAAATACACATTTATAAACTTAAATTCCTATTTTTAGACAGTTGTTGCTTTATAACAAATTTCTGTATATATATAATCAATATATACTATATGTGTAATAAGATGTACTTCTATAAACAGTGGTATGGGAGGGGATAAGTTGTCGCGGCTAGCGAGCCACGTGTTGTACCAGCAGTGCGGGTACCCGTTGTGGCCGCCTCCGCCCAATCAGCGCGTGGACGCGGCACTCTGGGCTGCGTACGCGCAGCTTCCCTGTACGCCCCATATACTCGTACTGCCTTCTAACTTCAGATACTTTATTAAGGTATGTGCCAACTTATTATTAAATTTATGATCTGTAATGCAATTGAAAATTCATTTTTTAAGTGGGTATTTTTTGATAAACTTGCTGTATTATATTATAAAGTTACATTTAAATATCGTGATTTTCCAAGCTTATTAAATTTAAAAATATTTTCAGGATGTCAATGAATGCGTGGTCGTAAATCCAGAACATTTGACCAAAGGAACGGGTGGTGGTACATTCGCGAGATTGCTTGTAACGAATGAAGAAGACATTTCCAAAAGTATTGCAGCGCAAATTGTTCGGATTTAAAACAATGTTGATTTCTAAAAATGTTTATTTTAAAATAATTTTACACATCCCATTATGTATTTGTAATGCAAAGACAGTCTAATTTTATTACTTTTTGGGTTTTCTGTAAAATACATAAAATATGTTTTGGACCTGAAAATTCTACATGTTATATATCTTATAAATTATCAGAAACGTTGTATGTGTGAAGAATGCAATTCAGGCGACATATATTGCATCATTTAGAGATACAAGTTCGCCGGGTCCAGAACGCAGAGCCATCTGTATCCCCATACGCGGAGAATTTCCCGCACTTCTGCGAACTTCAGGGTTTTCTATCTGACGGTAACTGCGATTAACAAGTTATTATTAATAAATTGCATTTTTATGTACACTTGTGGACCGAGATTAATTTCTTTATTTTTTGAGATACTATAAGTCATAACCAAAGTATTGAAAATATGTCTTAAAAATAAACTTACATGGAAATTAACTTATGATTGTTTTGTTATTTTTTATATTTATGTATCGTATATTTTGGGCCACTCACCTTTTTAAAGTTTCCAAGGGTTCTGCTTTTGAATGACGAACACCTGTTTCAGGATCAATCGTAGTCATAATGCATCTGAACGTGAAATAAAAATAGATTATATATTTCTATAAATTAGGGCACGTTGATAGAAATGAGAAATCCTACCTAGTACAAGGTTTGATTATTTCGAAAACATTGTTTCTTATCTTGACAAACTTCCAATTATCTTCGTCGAATGGTTTAGCACCATCTAACACGAAATTGGCCCTAAAATTGCGGTGTGTGACTTTGCAATCTTGCAGACGACTGTTGAGTTCCGCTACGGAAGCTTCATTTATTAGATTAAAGGGAACTTCGTCTGGTAGAGCACCCTGAAATTTGTAAATCGTTCTTTTATTATTACTACGAAAGACAAGAAAAAAGTTTAGACTGTAGATGATCAAAAATTATATAATAATGTTTTGTTTAACAAACCGTATCATTCTTCGTAAATTTGTATAGTTTATTGGTAGAGCTCCTCAAGCTACGGCTATTCTGAGAAGCGTAATATACAAGCCTGAAGTTCGTTGTGGACTTGTCTAACATTCTGTCAAAAAATTTACACTTGATTAGATATCATAAGAATGATTATTATAGTCGAGTATTTAGTGAACACAACAACTCTATCAAAAACATTTTCAGATTAATTAGAAAAATTCCACCTTGAAAACCATTCAGCCGCCTCCCATCCGCAATCATAAACGGGAACAGGAACAGTCCAAACGGTTGCCATCTTAGGAGACTGTAACGCGACTACCTACAAATATCGGATATATACTTGGATCCCTTAAAAACGCTTATTCATATTAAATTTTTATAAATACAGCTATTTATTTATAAAATATACCTCAGCTAAGTTAACTGACAGTGTTTCCAAATCTTGATGCTTTAATGTAAGAACAGAATTGGTAACGGATGGCTGTACGAGAAGCAACTCAGGATAGGCTCTTCCTGTTATGAAGTTGTATTTCTCATCCACAACCATTAAAAATCTAGAAAAAGAAGAAAATAGTTTGGAAAAAATTTTCATACAAAATATCGCACATAATTATTTCATATCTACCTTGGAAATTATAATTAAAATGGAACAACGCTTTCCTTTAAAACCGATCACCATCACATCTTTGAATAGTTAATGATATCAGGTGGCTAAGGTTAACATTTACCACTTGCCATAAGATATCGCCGTATTAACGACAGTTAGCCTTGTTATAAATATTATTTTATAACGATTTCAAGATATCCATAGACATGAATTGCCCTGATTTTAAAAAAATAATGTTGATAAATTAACTTTATCAACAAATAATATCCAATAATTTCATGAAAATGTACCAGACAATCACAAGTTAGTAAGATGGTCTTTTAAAGGCAAGATAGACACAGAATTCAATTTTTTTTTTAAATGTAATCGAACTATAACGACAACTTCATTTTAAACCTTTATTTATATCCAAAAAACGTATGTAATACATATAAACTTGTTAAAATAAAATTATTTTAACAAACGATTAAATTATGTGTACAATAAAAAGGCTAATTTTAATTACTGTGGATACTTCCTCCACATCCAATCACCATTAGTTATTTATGGCGTACGCGGATATTGAATCAGCCAAACGTCTTGCAATTTTTAAACCCCTTCTCTACTAATTTTTAATTATTTACTTTTCCATTTATTTTAAAAATGACTTACCTATCTCTCAACCAACCACTTTTAATGCCGAGGATACTACATTCTGCGTTGTCTAATGACACAGCTCCACACGACTTGATAGGGTACGCATAAATGTTCTTAAGGGTTCCTACTTGTGTCCATTCTTCAGGCAATTTAGGTTTTTGGAATTCATTATATAAGTAATAAACGACGTAAGCGCCCCCAATGACCCCGGCCGAAGCGACTGTAGCTGTTACATAAGTTCCTGGAATAAAGATATTAAAAATAAATAATTATTTTCTATTATATAAAATCAAATTGATTAAAATCTTATAGGTCTCTTATTTCATATACATAAAGGTAAATACATATATAATTTAAATATTTATTCATGACTAAACTCAATTCTTACCTTGATTAGTCATGATACAATTTAACCCGATTCCCAAAAAAGGTTATTTTCTATAATTTATGTAAGTTTATTTTAATTTGTATCTCTTTACTGCATAAACTTTATTTAAAATTATTTATAAAAATCTATAACGTTTTATAATATATGTATACCTACTTATATTATGCTTATGAAAACGTAATGAATAGTTAAGATCTTGGCCTTGTTTATTGTATAGCTATGTAAATCATTGAACAAGATTGAAATATTTCCAAGAGTCTGCTCACTATCTTATCATTAATTTGACAACTGTACATACATCGTTATATATTTAATATGATAATAATTAGGGATATAATGCATATATTTATGAATTTATAAACATGTCAATATAAGGTATATAAAATAAAACAAGAATAGATTCAAATTTAAATATGAATAATAGCGAAAAACATATGTATGTTACATGTAAGATAATCACAGACCATAAGTTATTTATTACCTATAATATTAAATGAAACAGGAAAATAGTGAATTAACAAATATATATAAATAACAGAATGCCAATTGAAAATGAAACTAATATATTTTATTTTTAATTCAATGCTATTAGTTGCAATTTTTAGAATAATATTTGCATAACAAACAAAAAAGGTTTCACTGCACTGTTATACGAGTAAAACACCATACATTTTTTTAATAATAAGGCGCACAGTTTAACACTTTCGAGCTGCGTAAACAGTATCGTTTAATGAAATTATTCCACCAGGTGGCGACCGTAACGCCATTTGCACTCCCATACGAGGTGAAGTACCAACTGCTTTGCGGATGGAAACATCTTCAGGTAGACGGTACCTGTAATTGTAATTAATATTAGAGGTTTTTAGGTAGGTAAAACCTCAGGCACAATGGCATCACTGTTGAAAGTTCGTTAACCCGTTTATATGTTTAAGATCTTTACGTCTATAAACTGTTTTTTGTCACTTGGTATTAAAATATTCTTTACATACTCTGTCTTGATTGGATTGGTACAAAGTGAAAATAAAGTTAAATATTACGGGTGTACTATATGTTTTGCTATAATCTACTTGCATTGTTATTTAATGTGTCATCGTAATATTTTCTGCTTACCTTTTCAAAGTCTCAAATGGTTTCACATCGCGAGCACCAGTTTCTGGATCGAGTGTCGTAAGATTACATCTAAATGATAAATTATGAACAACATGAGGATTAACCATTAAAAAAGGAGATTACGTTTTAAAGAAATAAAATAGACATTGGCTCAACGTACCTAAAACATGGCATAATAATTTCGAAAATGCAATCGCCAATCTTAATAAAGCTCCAATTATCTTCGTCAAATGCTTTGGCCCCTGTCACTAAGAAGTTAGGCCTATAATTCCGAAAGGAAACTTCTGATTCTACAATTTTATTATTTAGGTCATCTACTGAAGCTTCATTTATTAAATGATACGGCGTATCATCTGTGAACACCCCCTGTAAATATTATATTCAATTATAAAACCTTTAAGATATCAAAGGTTTAACCTGTAGATGAGACACCAGGAATTTAGGATTTATACATATTTTAGAAAAAATATACATCTATTAAAAAAGCCTATACCGTGTCCTCAGGGCGGAACTTGTAGACATTTTGTAAATTATGGTTTAATTTTCGGCTTTGTTTAGAAGCATAAAGTACAAGCTTAACGCCACATTCAGGTTTCTCGAGTAATCTGAAAATCATAAAACATATAAATACGTACATGTAATAAGCTAACACATACTTATAGTAAGTAATATTGGATATTTCTAGTGAAGGTTCTTATATATACTTCATTAAACCTTTTCAAAAGATTGTCAATTGAACAATCGAACAATTTTATTGATTTTTACACCAAGGTGTTCCCTGCGGCATGAACCAGTACAGCATTTCTGTATGACAAGTACATGTATTTCCTTTATTACTAATTAATGTGTGATGATTTAGATAAATATAAGCTCACCTGGCAAACATTGTTTTGCTATATAATTTTTTTATGGCTATCAAAAGTTGGAAGAAGAGTCAAAATTTAGGGTTGTATACTTGTATGACTTTGTGTAACATCACTAAATTAAACAATTTTGTCTAAATCATAAAAATTTATCACTTAGAAGTAGGTATTAAAAGTTGTTATGATTTATACTTAGAACTACAGAATACACATGAAAAATTTCATAAAATTCGATGGGGACGTTTCTAAGAAGTTTGGATTTAATGCTGTGTTTCGAGGCATAACTTTATAATATCCTCTACCTTGTAAACCAGTCGCTAGCTGTCCAGCCGCAGTCAAGTATTGGCACCGTGGTACCCCATACGTTACCGGTTTTTCGTTTTTGTAATTCAATTATCTAAAATGTAAACACTACATATATAAATATATTTAATTAATATAAATGATGATACGAACAAAAAAATAAAGATAAGTATATAACTGAAATAATATAAAAAATATTTTTAATGAATTTTGTAGAACTTAGGCATTCTTGTTTCATCCAAACTGACCCCAAAATTTTAAATAATCAGACAGATATTGTGCCTACTCACTCTTGAAGTGGCAAATAAGACTGTAGTTAACACCCATATTTTTAGGTATAGCACTTATATCGAAAAACAACTTAAATTTCTGAAAGTTTTAGATTCACTCGCCTCCTGTAAGTTAATCCTCAGTGGCTCCATTTTATGGTGTTGCAAAATAAGTATGGAATTATCGAAACTTGATTGCACTAGTAGCAAGTCTGGGTATTTCCTGGCCGTAAGGAAATGATAATTGGCGTCAGTTACCATCAGAAATCTTAAAAAAGAACAATACCGTCATTTGAATCATAAACTTCTATCTTCATATTTCTAAATGTTCTGTGCGTGTTTGTAATTAAACTCCCCCTAAAGGCTAGACCAATTTTTATAATTTTTTTGTGTGTATTCAAGTGCATTCGAGAATGGTGATGATGATATTCTTGATCAATTGTTTATCTATTTAATAGCTACTTAATGTGGCATTTCTTAAATATTATGTTAAGAATTAATGTGTACATAAGCAATTGTTTTTGATATTTAATAGAAATTTTAGCCACGTATTTACTTACCTGTCCTGTATCCAATTATCTTTTAACCCCAATGAAGAGCATTCGGCAGTTTTCAGTAGGATTGGAGCACATGACTTGACAGGATAAATCATTAGATTCTTTAAGGTTCCTATGGGCTCCCATTGGTTGGGAATTTTTATTTGATGATATTTCTTTTTATAAAGATGATATGAGACGAATATACCACCTACGACGCCAGCAGCAGCAATGGCGCTGGTCACCAATACACCTACACGAAAAAGTTTATTTACTTAACTTATTATAATTATATATATAAACATATATGAAGAATTTCAAAATCATACTCATATAAATTTGTACTTACCATAATTATAAATATTATAGGTAGCAATTTGTTTTTATAGTAACATAGTCTTGAATTTATTTAATTATTTAATGGTTCTGTATAATAATTTGAATGTTTTGTAATTTTTTTGTATTGATTTTCAGCGAAATATCTACAAATATCTTAAAAATGATCATACGCAAAATTATACGAGATTGAATCTAACCACGACTGTTTCGCGTTACCCGCAATCTTTATAATAAAAACACATAGTATGACTTCTTGAGACAACTCTAAATCTTAAACTCTAAAGAAATTATTGTAGGTACCTATGTTGCAAATAGACAACATAGGTATCCACAACAAGACCAAATGGTACTTATACAAAGTATTGCATTCTATAAAGTTAATATTTTATATAAATATTCAATATATTATCAAATATGATAAGTTGATATAACTAATATTAGGATTTAAGTATCTACTTACACTTGAAAATGACTTTTAAATTCTATATGATAATAAGGTATATTTTATACCTGTATAGACGATATTTTTTATTCTAGTCAAGTTTAAATAAAATTAGTGCGCAGTTGTGTCCTTTAAAATAAATATTATTAAATAACTTAATTGTCTCACCTTGAGGCATAGTTCAGGGACAAGTAAAAGAAAACGACGATAAGAGAGACGGAAGGTCGTAATCGTTGAATACACGTCTATTTACGACTACGATTGCCACAGATATGTCTTTTCTTGTAGCTAATATAACCACCGCTTAAGGCGCCCCACCACACAATATAATTGCACGGTATGTAATTTTGAATATATACTTCTTTTAAATCCACACTTTTAATAACATTCAGTCAAAAAATGTGTACAATCCATACGCATCAATATTTTCCTAAGCGATTAGGGCGCCTTTCGACCATGAAATGAAATATATTGCGCAATATTAAGTCTAAAGGTCCAGTTATGCAATAAAATAACAATCACTCAATCTTTTTAAATTTATTGTGCAGTTTATTAATATAAACCCAACTCGTTGAATAACATTGTGCAATCATATATATTGTACAATATTATTGAACATTTAAGGGGCGCCTAAAAATAGCAATAAAAATCATTAGCACTGTCAATTAATTACTATTCAATTAATAGTCTAAACGTACAATTTAACTAAAAATGTCAGAATTATATTTTTCATATACAACAAAAGCTTTGTTCAAAATAAAAGATAGTCTATGTATTGTGTTTAACATATATATTTTGTTTTTAATTGATTATTTCGTCTAATTGATTTATGTTACATTTGATCGGATAAATACACGTATATGAATTAAAACACTGTTTATATTAATATTATTATATAATGAATACGTGGTATATGGTAATACATAAATAAGTGTCAAACGTTATTGTCAATTATGACAGAAATCTAACGTGTCATGAATTCCTGCATTCGTGTAAAAAATTTAAACCACCTTTTATTTTACAAACAATAATTGCTCAATGACTGTAATTATTTGTTGAAAATCATTAAAGCATAGCGAAAATATCAGTTTAAACTTATTATCATGGTCTTGTTGGAGAATGATGTGGTAAGTTTAATTTGATGCGAAATTAATCGTTTCGGTATATATTTTACTTATCTGTAAATTACTTTTTCTTCTAAACAATTGTATTTCATTTTAGTTTTTAACAGAACTAACAAAGCTATTCCAGAGCGCACGAACTTCAGGATCAGTTACAGTAACTATGAAAAGATGTGAGTGTTATAACTACAATATAACTATGTTTTAGCGAAAGCACATTATTATTAATTAATTTCGTTTTGCAGATGATGGCCGTAAAGCTCCTCATCCACGCGGTGGTCAAGCTATTCCAAATCCAGAATATAAATGTTTAGTGAGAGCTCAGTGTCGGAATAAAAAAATATCAACGGTTATTGAACAAAAAGATGTAGAAATATTTACAAACGCATATTCTAATTTGCTCAAAACAAGTATCAATGGTTTAAAAAGATTAAAGAAACCAAAGAAAAAGGCAATGGCAGCTCAATAAATAACTACCTGGCACTCGAAGACTGCGTCTAAAACAATGTAGACGAACAAAACAAATGCTAATCACCACAGCCAAGGGTGGAGGTCCATTAAAATGTGCTTTTCTCTCTAATGAGATCTGAAGAGTTGGAGTCTTGCCTAAATGGCTGATGGAAAAGAACCATCATATTTCTCCAATTTATGTCAAAGTCAAACTTTATTAATATAACTATTGAAACTAATCTCTTAAGTTTCTTTTATAAAATTGTTATTATGCCAATAAATATAAACTTAGGATAAAGGGTAAGACGGCTTCACTATGGTAAAAAATAAAATGTTTAAACATTTATTATCAAGTACATATTAACCTTATGATAAAATAATTTTAATGTGGTTAATTATCACAAAGTGAGACCAAAACATTTATATAATTTTAATAATGGGTATCATAAAAATATAATAATCAAATACAGGTTCAACTTAAAGCTATACAAACAAATAACATTTGGATATTAGTATAAAGTCAATTTTTTTTAACAAGGCATTAAAAATATGCATAATATCTTTTACACTGATTATAAGACTCTGTAATAAACAAAATTTTTAACTATTGATAACTATCTTTAAGGCAAAAATGGCTACATTTATTGAAGCCACATTTACATTATTTAACATAGATTCAATTTCTATAACAGATCACAGATATAAATTTCCTCATTATGAATTTTGTCAACTTTCATTTTCTTCCTTTTTAACTATCAGCTATGATTTAGTATTTTTGGTAGTAAGTCGCTTCAAGCAGGCATTCCGTACTTGGTCATTACCGAGCCTCTCTGCCTCTTGCAAGACTCTCCTAAGATCATTGGTGCGGTCATGTCTAGCTGCTAGTATATATGCGCTGCTCACATTGTGACACGTTAGATAGCAGGATATCTGTAGCGTTCATAACATATTAAAGATTACTTACAGGCAATTTGGTAAATATGTATATATTTTAAGGATTCTGAAATCAAAGAAATTATTTTAATCAAATAGGGATAAATGACTAAAACCTAGTCAGAAACTTTGCACCTTGCGCAGACAATGGCGGATCCAGCTTTAGTGCCAGGAGGGGGTCACATTGAAAAGTTTTGAGCTCGACCTTAGAAAACGATTCTTTTCTAAATTATTATTTTACTTCTCTACATAGTCTCCAGAATGATCTATACACTTTTGCTATTTTATCTATAGCTTTAGTATACCTTCTAAAAAAAAGAATCTTCAATTTCGTCAGTTACAGCTTCTTGTATCTCAATATTCGTCCTACCATGTGTTTTTTTAGATTAGGGAAGAGATGGCAATCAGACTAGATTCCCCAAAAGTCTCGTACAAATCATTATGAAAATGTTTTGGCGTTATTCCATATTTTTTTGTAAATATTTTATAACGGATCGGTGCTCAATTCTAACCATTTCTACGGAAACCGCGAACTTAATTTGTTAAATCAATCACAAAGTTTTAAATTTTGACAGAAGTAAAACAAAAGACAGATTATAACTTTTCAATGTGCCGTCGCAGTCGTGGTCAAGTTAAGAACTTATAATTTAATTTTGATAAAAATAGATAAAAAATGTATCTGATTAATGTACGTACCTAAGTACTGTACTTAATTTTTTTTCTTTTTTGTACACTTGAAAAACTTATCACATAATAAATTGCAAATATACACGAACATATTGCTATCTTCTCTTGAAGACATTCAGAGAAGCACTATCCCAAACATTTGCCAACATACAAAGTTATTATATTATATTAAATTAAATATCGAAGGTATAAAAGGTAAAAAAATTCCATAAAGTGACAAAATATATAAATAAAATAATTATGTTCAATTAGTTATCCACCTAATTCCTGGAACCAGCTCAAGGGGTTATAAGGTTTAAGGGGCTAAGGGGGTTATATTAAGGATCCGCCGTTGTACTTAGACAGTGCTCGAGTTCTAATACAACCAAATTAAAATAATGATATAATAATTTCATAAATATATCTTAATTGTAAATATAATACTACATTTATAAATTATACAAAAGTTTACTTAATATATGTAGAGCATAACGTTAATATGAGAATATCTTGCATTCCTTCAGAAATCTATAATATACTAAAAATGTAGCTGATCGTTGTCCGTACATTGAAGATACTTTATGAAAAATCGATTAAGTATTAACTAAACTCGCAGTAACATAATAGAAGAGAAAACAATGATTTTTAGAATGTTTGTGTCTACTACTGTCCGTGTCGCTAATCTCAGAAAGGGCTGAACTAATTTGAACGCGGTTTTCACTATTGTATCGTAGTAAGCTTAACTTTAACTTAACTTTTAGAAATAAAAAAGTAATAGCCACTGAAAGTATAGTGTTGAACAATCATTTGACAAAACAGTATAAAATTACTGTTCAGGTATAATGGCTGAGAGTTAATCAATTATATATTATGGTCTATAAAATTATTTTGAATATATATTTATACAGAAAGTTTGGGGACTGCTCCCGAAAACGATGACAGGTAATGATAGTACTTTGATGAAGGGACGGAATAAACGTAACATCCAAGAAGTGGTTGACGAATTCGATATGAACGCCACCGAAGCCGCTGATAGAAGCTAGTATATTTTATATGTAGTATATATTGTATTTCTAATATTACCAACTATCAATATGTTATGTCAATTGTCACACTATCATAGGAAGTACTTAAACGTGTATGCAATACATTTGAGAAATGGTACCTTAATAGTGATGCTATTTATATCACTGATGAGTATTTCAGCCTGTTCGTCGTACAATTGGCCACGAGCCTCGCAGCGACGCACCACAGCTGTCACGCCCGCTTCTAACACTTGATCACTCATTAGACTAGAAAAATAGGAGTTATTAAGTATTACTTTTCATCATCAACGCGGATTTAGGTTTTTATAAAAGTGTCACTGTTATAATATACATATATTAAAAATATATATATTCTATTGATTTTAACACAAATTTACTAGCAACCCCGTAAGCTTGATATCTACATTTAAAACTGAATCATTTTTGATGAATTCATTATAATGAAGAATATTTATGTATCATTATTTTGAGACAAAGTATATAAAATAAATTTATATTTTATCATACACTCATAAATAAAATAAACATCTATATCTAATATATATATAATTCTCGTGTCACAGTGTTTGTAATTAAACTCCTCCGAACATTTTTATAATATATAAAAATACATACAACCCCAAACTTTCACCCCTCTACAGTCAAGCCCTATTTTTTAATCACGATATTTATGTGGCAAAACGATGTTTGCTGGGTCAGCTAGTTGTTTATATAAAATTGAGATGGATGATACCGAGGATTTTTAATATAACTTACTTAGCAGCCGTCTCTTTGGAAGCTCGTATGCATTTAGCCAACGTCTTAACCTCCATAAATCTATCACTGTTCACTAAATACTTTGCAACATGAGTGTAAATATTCATAGAATCCAACTTGTGTTCAGTTATTATTCTGGAATATGAAGATATAATCAGTTTAGACAAATATTTTATAAAGGTAAGATACACAAAGAAAAGAATGTAATAATATGCAACGCCATTGAATAAACTAGTATTAATTTAGCTTAGTTAAAAATATGGAAGATATTTATAAAGAGTATCGTATATTAAATACAACATGTATTGAAAACTAAGAAGATAAGGCTAATTCATATACTTATTAAAACAATTTTACAACCATTGCATGTAAACAAGCTTTTTATAGTAAATTAAAAAATATACGGACAGCAGTAAGCTTTTATAGATATCATCTAATATATATAGAATAATTTTTCCATATATAGCATGTCTACCTGAAAGCTAATTCAAATCCGCTTTCAATTGCTTGTCCTGTAGCCATTACCGCAGCAATGAGCTTTATTTTATCTGTGTTAGAACCAAATAGTGTTAAAGGTCTATGGTCTGTAGTCTCGGAGTTTCTGCGCGTGTTCACTGGTATGATCTCGTTAAGAATTTTATCACTGAGTCTGCTTGCCGCTTCGCAGTTAGCCAGGTATTTCGCTAATTCAATTTGACGAGTAAATGTTGTCATCAGATTATCTATTGTGTTTCTATCGAGATGGAACTGAATCGATTTTGGGTCATTTACTTCTGCAAAGAAAATTGGTAATTAAATAATAATCCAGATAAATTCCCAAGATAAGTATCAACATCAACTTTAATTCCTAAGAGATGCTCAAGATTTACTATTTCTTTATACGATAGGAAGACAAGGGAGCATACAGTTCACCTACAATATGAGATTCCCGTTGCTCATGTACACCTCCAAAACGAGTAGATCTAGGGGCGCGTTGCCAACCTTAAGGCCTTAGCCATATTTCATCATTTGTTATTTTAGTGACGTTCTGCTACCGGCCTGATTTTATTTTTATTTTGAGTATTCAGATAATCATAAACTTAAATCGAAACGCGCACAGCACTTCACGACTTCTCGTCGGTAGGTAACTCCAATGTAACTGTTATAATTTAACGAAATAAACTTTATTTACATAAACCCACTCTAAAAAGCGACAGTATTGAAAGATTATTTTCTGTTGTACGTTTAGGTAGACGGCTGCCTCACTAAATAAAATTCCTAACATCGCTGATGGCAGGCAGTAAAATTTAAAATATTACCACATATACTAGGAACAAGTCCTATGAAATCTTGCAATTTGTGAAGAATATTTATTTTCAATACATACTATTAGCAACCGGCACACATTGTCCCAAATGGTGCAGAGCAGCTGTCAGGTGATGTTGTCGCGCCACTAAGGTCGAAAATGTTTGTCCACTAGGTATAGGGCGAGAATAAAGTAGAGCACACGAGGCAGACGCGCGAGCGTGTTGCCCACTACCACACTGTAGTGCATATAGAGCATCAAGGCGTTTACTGATTTCAAGAGTGCGGCATATGTGCATGATGTATTCCTAAAAAATGGTTAAGAATCTTGAGTTTGCTAAAGGAAAATTATACATAAGAAATAGTTTAATTATTATTAAACTAGTTTGATCATTATTTGGAGTTTAACAATAACCGGAAACGATACTCACCGACCACATTTCCAGTGTCGGGTCAATTTCGTTCATAGCTTTTAACATTTCATTAACTTTATCCTTTTTCAAGCACTCCATATACACCGTCTCCGTGAATGTTTCTTTATCGACCGCATTATCATAGCAATATCTGATGACCTCACTCATGTTACTATGTTTCATATAAAACATTATATTTGTTACGTAGGACCCATAATTACTGAGATAATACACACATTCTTTATAGAAGAAAGGATCTAGTCTTTTATTTTGATAATCGACTTTTTCAGTGTGGTTATTATTTCTTCGTAATAATCCTAAAGACTTTTTCGGTTGGACCGTAGCCGTCTGAAAATCGCTGTAGTCACCTTGCTTTATTTTTTTTACACTCGCCAACATATGCATTATGTTAAGAGCCGGTTCCGTTAATGGAAGTTTCTTTTTGCTCATATTCATTGTCGTAAGTTTTTCATTAGTTGTCTGAAAACATAACATTTTTAAGAATTTATTTCTACATATTACACCCTTGTCCATCCTACCAATATAATAAACGCGAAAGCTTATAAGAATGTATGGGTATGTTTGTTACTCTTTCATGCAAAAAGTTCATGCATTCAGTAGAATGGATATTGATAAAACATTACGATAATATAGCTAACACATCAGAATAACATATAGGCTATAATTTATAAAGATAAAACCGACTGACACTGGCAGTTTAGTATAAAAATTAGCTGTAATGAATTATTATATATTTGCTTTCAACAAGAGCACCATAATGCCCACATTTTTTACCATAATAGTTTCAGCTTTGTCTAACAACTGCTGATTAACGGGGTAGTTCATGTCCTCAAGCATAGTGATTATTTCATTGAGCAGTGGTGGGTTAGTTCTGGCGCGTCCTTCGGATTGGACACTCGATATTGAAATGGACCTTGAAAAAGAGAAAACAAAATTAAAAAATATATTGTTATATAGCATTGTTTTATGACACAATCATTTTAAATCTAAACAGCACACATGTTTTTAAGGCCAAATACTGTATGCGTTTTGTCACAGTTAACATACCTTCACATTTTAGAATCAATTCATAATTTTTCAGGGATAAAAACTCGAAACAAGTAAAGTGGCATAAATAGATTACTTGTTTTAATATAACCAAATAATATATCTTAATATATATAAATCTCGTGGCACAATGTTTGTCCTCAATGGACTCCTAAACCACTTAACCGATTATAATAAAATTCGCACACCATGTGCAGTTTGAT
>JAOSYY010020172.1:0-17662 GCA_025727935.1 Hebomoia glaucippe
ATAAACTTAATAGCTAACAATATGGTACTTTTAAAGTTTCTTACAATAAATGCATATCAAATCTCGTGACAAAACACCTTACCAAAGGATCGCAGCATCCATTCATGACAAGTCTAAATCTATTTATAACAATTTTTCAAATTCCCATAAGCATGTTTTTTAACATTTGATAAAAATTAAAGTAATAGATAGGTGTGAGGAATTCTTAACTGTAAACAAAATAGATTTTACCCGCGGCGTGGCTCGCGTGAATGCTGATATTTTCTGCTACTTTTGACTGGCGATTAATAAAAAACATTGAAAATATATAATTTTTTAATTCATTCACCTGCCCGGATTCACCCGTGTCTGAATATAATAACATAATAAATGAAAGTGAGTGTTATTACTTTCATTTATTATGTTATATTTATCATTGTTATCTATGAGTTATATAATATATAATGTTTCTTAAAAATCAGTTCAAAAGTTCTCAAGTGGAGTAACAAACATCCATACCTACAAATTTTCGGTGTACAATGTATTGAGGATCAGGTTGTTGGTCAAAACATCCACGAGTTTACATAGTGCAGAAGAGAATAAATTAACTGAATAGTTAATCATTAAAAGGTTTCAGAACACGATTTTTCCATTTAAACCTTGCTTCTCTCATTATACTCCCTTTTAGAAATACTCTGAAAAATAAATATGACAAATTTATTGACTCTTTGGGAACAATACTTTTGCAAAGATCAACCGAAATATATTTATATTTATAAACAGCAATCAGCGAGCGCATAAAGTTTACTATAGATATTTCTACGATACCCGTCTATCGTATTACCCATAATCATCACAATCGCGTGATTTAAAAATGTATGGATTTAGGCGTATAGGCGTAACGAACAAACAAAGTCACTTTTTAAATTTTAATACAATCTATACTAATATGATATAGCTGAAGGGTTTGTTTATTTCTTTGAATGCGTTAATCTCAGAAAACGCGGGTAAATTTGAAAAATTCGTTGAGTGTTGGTAGGCTATATAATCAAGTAAAAATCACGTTAATTAAAAATTAAAAAAATACAATCGTAATTATCTCCCCCACCCTTTTCAGTCACAACCACTCAGTTAAATAGCCTATGATTAAGAAAATTAAATAAAATTTTAATTTTTCTTATAATAATTTCAAGCCTAAAAATGTAACAAAACTTCACACTTATAAAATTTCACTTTTATAATTAGTCAAGTAAAGTGTGCCATACATAGTGCCTGGCAACATAGGGAATCTTAAACATAAATCTGTCTTTTGAGGCTTAAACAATAACAAGGTTAAGAGTGGGTGTTTATGAATATATTACCCTTCATCTAAGTGTCTATAGGCAGCTGCCATACCACCCCCAGTCTCACGCAAGCCCCTAAAAGCGTCCCTCCTAAGACTACTAACAATTAACTTCTTATTTTTTACCCTAGCTTTGATTCAACAACATATCGTTTCTCATTCCGTGTCAAGACGTCGCGCTAGCTGGACCTTCGGGATCCAGTCAGTCGTAGTTGAGGTGTAGTGTTAATTATTCTAGATTGTAGATAATTTAAGTTATGGACGCATTAATGGATCCTCAAAGTGGTGATCTACTGAATAAAGAAAATCCTGGTGAGTGTTTTTTTTCAAATTTAACCTAAGATATAAAGTTCTCGTGTCACGGTGTTTGTAATTAAACTCCTTCGCTATGGCTCTACCGATTTTCGTGAAATTTTGAATGCATATCGGTTAGGTCAATGTTAAGGTTTAGGCTATTATTACACATCCCTAATTGCTTTTTATTATTTAAACAAATATTTTTGTTTATTTTTTATGTGAATACATACGGTCCAAATTATCACCTCTTTATAATCAACCCCTATTTTTAAGTCGGTATATATTTATGTGGCAAAACAACGTGTGCTGGTTCAGCTAGTTATACTTAATTTTTGCAAGTGTAATGTGGATTTGTTAATTTTCGAGTTTTAAGTGTGAGGAAGAGGGATTTTTAATAAATTAAATGCTTCGTCTGAGTCACGAACCACCGTCCAAAGAGGGAAACGTGTAGTGCTGTGATGGCGGTTTTGATTCAAGTCTATACATTCCCGAATAAAAATAAACATATATAAAATGAGGCCCGTAATTGAATATAATGTCGCTAAGCGTTTAAGTTTGCTGAGGCGTCTCCTAGATCTTCTTGTCTTTAAGGTGTTTATGGGCGATGGTACTCACTAACCATCAGTTAAACCGTATGCTCATTTGGCTTGTTTTGCTATACAAAGAATGTTAATTATGTCAAAAATAATGTAAAACTAATTTCGAAATAAATACAGTTACTTGAATACAGTTTGTTTAAGTTTTCTTTGTAATTTTTATGAAGACGTACGTCAAAAAATAGCGAGCGACATTGTAGTTTTGGATATATAAAAAAACGTTTTGATAGCTAATCGTGATAATATTGGATTTAAATATTAGAAATTACATTAATAATAAATAAGTAAATAAAATTATTTATAGAGAAGCGCGAATAATCGTCTCTTACATATATCTACCTACACAGCCGCGATCTTCCTAATCCTATTTTTCAAAGTTTATTTTTAACATTCGTCGTATTCAATACAAGGTAGTCGTATTAATAATATGAGTATTTAATTTATTTTATCAAAAAATAAAAAGACCTCTTGAATTTTTATTGTCAGTATTTATCCTTTTCTCAGTATCGTGAATGAATCGTCATTATTTATTGCAATTACACAAAGCCTTAAATCTATCTAAAAAAGAACATAATTTGGATCAAATGAACTGTTTTGTATTTTTTAACTGCTTATTCTAGTCATGCAGAAGTGCGTTTTAGTCCACTTAACACTTATTAGCGAAGTATGTATGTATTTATCCAAAAGAATCTCTGAAAGTAAATTTCACCCCATTCAAAATGGCAGTTTGATTTCAAAGTTTGCTCACTCATCAAGGAGGACTAAATACTATTAATTTAACAAATTAGTTTTTAATAAATTTAAATTAAGAATAGCGAGTTTAACAAAACTATTTTATCGTAGAAAAGTGTAGGATACTATCCGTAATTTAAATGTATAGGAAGTCGTTTACAAATTATTGAAGCTAGATTTTTAGTGTTTTTAAAACTATTACATATTTTATTTTGATTTAAATTTGTTTTTAGAGTGGTTTGTTTTTTGAATGAGAGCAAAGGTAAGTAGATGAGAGTTTATCTATACCAATATAATAAAGCTAAACAATTTGTTTGTTTTTTTGTTTGATCGCGTTACCCTCGGGAACCGCAAGCCCGATTTGAAAATTCAGTGTTGGATAGTACATTTATCGAGTAAGGCTATATGATATTTTCAAAAAAGTTAGGGTTCCTTACTAAAAGTCTAATAATGTAACTCAAGGTGTAAACATCGCAACTAACTCGAGCGAAGCCGCTGGCAGAAGCTAGTTATGTATATACTTAATATTTCATCCGCTTTGCCTCAGATAAATCTAGAGCCCCAGTTTTCTGGAAACCTTTGAAAGTCTTAGCTAAGTTTCGTCTGCGCCTGGAAATACTGCGAAATGGTCAAAGAAATACAGATGCGCGGGAACAATGAAATAGAAACATGAAATGTCTCTATCTATATCTATATTGTATATAATTAAATTCCTATTCGTCTCCCTAAAACTCTAGAACGGTTGAAGTAATTCGGCTAATTTATGTTGTGAAATATTAGTGAAAATCCAGGGAAGTCCTAAAGAAAACTGAGAGGAAAATACTAAAAATGTAAATTTTATTTTCCTATACAATCTGTTCTCTGTCGAGAAAAATATCAGTTTCTTAAATCCTTGATTTATCCAAAAATTTTAGATCAAAAAATTTATTTTTACTTTAGTAGTTTTATTTAATATGATTGTTTTACTCAGAAATCTGTAAGATGTTGAAAAAATGGGCGACACTAGATTCGTATAGTAGTGTCGATTTCCGAATTGTACTCCAAAAACAAGATTGTTGAAATCGTACGCCAAAAGACTGACTACCCTCCACGGCACGAGTCACATCACGACAAAAATTAGGCAAGTGCTGAAAAACGTGCGAGCGCGAACGTATTTACAACTGTATTTTGTAGCTCTGACGTTGTTTGAAGTTAAACAAATCCTATAACAATGAATAAAAAGGTATTCCAAAAAAGTTTAATTAAAAAATATAATAAAGCGTTTTGAGTTCTGCACTTTACTGACGATAGCTAAACTATAAGAGCGTTACAAATTGAGTGGACAGCGCATTAGTCAACAAATGCTTCTATCAAAGTTATAGCGTAAAAGACAATGGAACGTTAAAATATAAATAAAAAAAATATATATGATAAAGTTAATTCCGTCGACTCTCGGGCTTGTGGTAGCAACTTTTTTATCAATTAGTGCACTCTGCATGTCCGCGTCTTTCCTGGCTTTACTTCGAAAGAAGGATAAATACACCTACACGTTTAACGACGACGCTACGTCTACCAGTCGGAAGGTAGCTCGTCCTCATATAATCGAATTAGGCCCATCAATGGCCTAGCCTCCCGGGCCTTACTTAAATAATAATATCGTTATGTTTTGAAACTTGCATCAAACGCTTAAAGCACTGTGTTTATAAACATGTGTTATTATAAGAAATGTATAATAACACATGTTACGAAATCTTTGAAACGAAATGACAGTCGAATTACAATTGCTGGACGATCTTTATTATTAACTAGCATCTGCCAGTGGCTTCGGTCGCGATCATATCGATTTTTACACATTAGGTTACATTATCGGACTTTTAATAAGGATCCCTAATATTTTTAAAAATATAATATCGATAAATGGACTATCCAACACGGAAAGAATTTTTCAAATCCGACCACCGGGTCCCGAGATTAGCGCGTTCAAACCTACAAACGAACAAGCTCTTCAGCTTTATAACATTAGTGTAGATATAGCACCAAATTGGCGTTGATTTGTTTTGTATGTTTGTTTGTCTTTTAGCATGCAAACATACGAAACGGTTAAAATAATTCTCTCCCGGTAAAACGCCTTACTTCCGTTCTTGCTTGCAAAAGTGCAGTCTAGATTGCTTTTAATATTTGTGATTTTATAACGGTAAGGGCTTGACAACTTTTCATTCTGATTTTTATTTACTTCGAACTTTCGGAAGTCTCACAGCTGAATCCCATACTTCTACATAACTTTAAACGCGCATTTATTTCCTGCAATCGCAATGAATGTGTGGAAATGAAGTTATATGTAGGAAATTAATTTATGCTTTTGAACTTAAAGTGATTGATGTTATTTCTTCTCTATATTTGGAACATTGTTTAGAGAATCGGCGTTCCAGCATTTTCGAGACCCTTATTTTTTTTTATAAATATCTACTGTTAAGTTATAATAATAATAAACATCTCCGAAAACGTTCGAGAACACTTCAAGCATTAAGAGCCAGGTTATATTCTCGTTAATGAGTTTTATATTATTTGAAATTCTAGATAAGGCAAC
Source organism: Hebomoia glaucippe (assembly GCA_025727935.1). NCBI lineage: Eukaryota > Metazoa > Arthropoda > Insecta > Lepidoptera > Pieridae > Hebomoia > Hebomoia glaucippe. Next base: position 5,513 of record JAOSYY010020172.1, read on the forward strand.
ACGTGTATACGTAGCCAGTAACTACTGTGCAAAAGCTTTTAGCCTTATATCATGCGTAAACGCATGCCTTATGCATGCATAGGCTTCATACAGTTTTATGATCCTTAGTAATTTCTTGAATTACTAAGCTTATGAAAAAATCATTAGGTACGTTGTTCGTGGATGCGTCTTAAACAGTAAGATGGTAAACCTGATGTATACTATAAATAGGTTTATATAAAATTTAATTATTATTAACTATGTTTGCTCTTATTATCTTGAACAAAACAAAATCACCGGGACCTAAATTAGGTTCAGCTAGGTAACCTAGGCACTAGAGGAGTAAAATTTTCTATCGTTCTTAGGGCCATTGCTCTGCGTTGTAAAAACTGACGTTTAGACGCTTGTATATTCGCTAATACATATAGGTGCGTGTATATTGCGTGTGCGCACGTTGCAAGCATTTCTTGTTCCATACGGCAGGTGCAGCGGGGGTGGATAGCGCTCCGCCTCACGCCTGTCAGTTGTTTAAAAGGCCCGCGTATAAGAGGACGTGTGCTTACTAACACTACGACTTATTCGTGTGAATGCAAGGTGCGGGGGCGACGAGACCGGTACATCAGATAGCGACCTTACAAACCGTTCACTACGCCTCACCCGTGCTTCTAAGCGCATCTTAGTACCAAAAATGCTGAGTACTGCATTCATGCAGAATTTGTGCCTGTGAACTTGCAATAAATGTGCTGTGTTACATCGGTTCTTCATATTGGATATGTAAATCATGTTAGTTTCGTAAATATGTTACGTGAAATAAATTACGATGTTTGTTATTGTTGTTTACTGTGTGATTGTTTTTAGTATTTTTTGTTTACTGGGTTCATGGAAGGGATACGTCATTGTCGAAGGTTCTTTCTTATTACTTCTTGTTACGTTTACAAATTTATTACGTAGGTACTTAGGTCATTTTATGAAGTATGTAAAACATTTGAATTTATATTCATCTATTTTTTTTTAATTAAATATTAAATACCTGAAGTATTGGAAGTAATTGTTTAGCTCAAAATTAATATTTTTATGATTTAAAACATTTTAGGAACAAGATGTATTAACATCTTCCTGTGTTGTTGAATCAGTTCTTTTTTCTGTATAATATAAATTCTGTGTAAATACTTAAATAACTTATATCGGTTTGCAACTTACCAAGAAATTTACCTTAACTAGTATTCGTTTGTCAATATTCAGATAAAAATGAAATTTCTTGTAGATCCAAGTTCTATAAGCTTTGTGCTTGCGCTCGTGTAGCTTATCCGACTCAAAGCATATTTATATATTGTTACCGAATTTATTTTTAACAATACGTATTTTAATACATGTTAAATGGATTTTATATTATATGAATTATAATATATATTGTTAACAAATCTATTTATTTAATATTTTTGAAAGATTAGTAACAAATAAGTATAGTGTACCTATTACTGATTGCTTACACCTCGAGCACAACATATCTAAATAAAAGTCTATCTCATATACTTTTTCAAATCTTGAAGTAGCTGTAAGTATATTATATGCTTTGCAATATTCCAACACCTCACATATGACCACGCTAGCAATATCAGCCATAGGCATATAAATTTTCATATTCGTAACATACATAAAAGATGTTTTACAAATTTAATTTTTGATTTGATAACTATGTTAAACTTAGCTGTCGATTATCCATTAATTTTTAAGCATAATATAAAAATATTGCATATATTCGTTAAAGTTATTTAAAAAGTTGTTCAGCTTTGACTCTATAACAAAGTTAAAACAATTGTCTTTTAAGGGAAATTTTTGACCTACATTTTAGATTTTAACAATTTTGACGGGAGATTATAATTCACGCTTCCTAAGACACTGTATTTTATAGAGTATAAGTTAGCTTTTTTTCTGTACGGAAAACTAAAAAGTATTTGATTACTAAAGACGTCTATTAGGTATATCAAAAAATTAAAAAGAATTCATATACTTTCAAAATAATTAACCAATAATGTTATTATTTTATATACAGAATAAACCAAACATAATATAATAAATCGGAGGTAATTTGATCCTAAAAAAATTTAGTTTAAAATATTAAACAGTTTAATGAGGCCTGTGCTGTGTTCAAAACCAAATTTCGTGTTTGAAAGTTACTTATTTTCTCACCTAATTATTAAATCCTTAAAAAATCGGAATAGATAGAGTTCTATACGTACCAAAAGCGAATGGTTGCTAACGTTTTTTACAAGACATCCCCCACTACAATTTTGACTAAACCTTTTAAGCCTCTTATTGTACCGCCTTGTAAGAACGTAAAAAGTCTTCAAAACCAGTACCCGCACTTCTACTTCTCAAAATATTAGGGGAAAAGCTATTGTATCGTCCCAAAGACATGTCATTGGTTAAAAAAGTCTAGCGTTTCACCAATAGAACGCTCTGGATAAGGGTCACCCATAATAGTCAAAAGACAGATGCGTTAAAGGTGCAATTTATTATCTGTATTTACCCATGTTTGACATCTCGCTAAATAAATAAAAAAAAATCACCTGGTCTTGGTAAAAAAAACTATTTAAAGTAGAAATATTTTATCAAACTAGACCTTGGAAATAAAATTAAACGTGATGAGTTTAATGAAACTGTTTTATTGTTGAACGAATTTAATTGTCAATACAAAACATTCCTATTAAAAAAGGTTTTTTTAGAATTGAGTAACGTATACGTAATATTATACAATAAACTATAGGAAAACCTTTATTTACGTATATTTTTTATTTACAGGTTGGCAAGCACCATTGGAAGCGGAAAGGCATGGGGAAGGCACAGTCGCAGAAAGCATGGCTGAAATTGCACCCGAGACTCAGACATCAGAGTTATTGCAAAAGCGTCGACGACTATCGAAATTGCTTGACAAACTCGCAGTTCAAGTACTCAATTATAATCACCCTCCAATTCCAAGTAGGCTAATGCGCGAACCTTCACCAGGTGGGGTGAAAGAGGTCACGCCAGAGGACGTGCCACTAGATCTCTCTATAAAATCTGAAGTACCAAAGCCCAATTGTCATCCGATCGCTTATGCTTGTAACATCTGTGGACAGATCTTTTCAGTACAAGATCGTCTGACTAAACACGTCGCATCACGCCATAGAAACAAGGTACCCGACACCGCACGGGCCTACGAATGCGACATTTGCCGACGTCGTTTCGCACGTTCTGATATGTTGACTCGGCATGCCCGATTGCATACCGGTGTTAAGCCGTACTCGTGCAATATTTGTGGCCAAGTATTCTCCCGGTCCGATCATCTTGCCACTCATCACCGAACGCACACTGGCGAGAAGCCATACCGCTGCCCAAACTGTACGTATGCCGCTTGTCGTCGCGATATGATAACTAGACACATGCGCACCCACACTCGACGTCAGCAGCCCGCTGAAATCTAAACGGACCTTTGGATCGCTACTCCGCTTACTTATTGTTGTGAGTTTTGCATACCTTAAAACGATGACAACAGAGCGGCTTTTCAATTTTTGCTTTAGTAAGACATATCACATTGCTTGAACTAGAACTATATGCTATCAATTTTCTTTGCGAATGTATTTAATTTGCTGCAATGCGATGTGTCTTTTTTAGGATGAATCATCATCCAGCGTTTGTGTATAAAGAATATCTACAATAAGGGTAGCTTCTGTTAGCTTCTGGTAGCTTCAGAAGTGTATATATACAACTCACGGATACCTTTACGATAGATAATTGTATCTAACCATATTGTTTGTAAAATGATATTTGAGTTTATTTAACTTATGTCTATAATTATATACTTTTTGTACCGTCTATATTCTTGAAATTATATAGATTTATTAATATCGTTTAAAATATTACTGCGAGTGTCGTAAGTCTTCATGGATTCCAGGACAGGAATCTTCTCTCACAATCAGAATTCTTTACAATATCAATAAGGTTACTCGTTGTTATGAAATATATCGAATTATTTTGTCTTGTATCAATGTATCCTCTTGAGTAACTAAGAAAAGTGGGTCATAATTCACGTGGGTTATTTTCATGAATACCCAAATTAATTTAAGTTGTTTTTCCTTATAAGCACAAACTACGTAAATATTTCATTACGAGTATGTTAGAAGTCAAAACTGCCTCGTTACGATTTAATTTTGTATCGCTCGGCGATATTTTCTTTACGCTTTCATATATTTTTGTATAAAGCTAGATGTTAGTGAGTAATAATAGTATTATATATTTTAGCCGTTATATATTGTAAATATTGTATTGAAAATACAAATTTCGCGTGCTCTCATCTGTTTCAAGTTAATTTAAATAACGCAAAATATGTTATTTAATAAAAGTAAGTAAGTATTCATAACATTAAGGTTTTTTGAAATTAAATATATGTTTTGTAAATTTATGTTCCTGTTTCACCTAAACAGTGTTCAAAAGAATTTATCGAATTTCATAGAAATTTTGTTATTCAGTTTCTAAACTTTTGTAAACTGCAGATCCATTGGGAAACTTATAAAACATATTTTATAGTTATTTAGTGATTAAATAAGTATCGATATAATTAGTTGTCTCAAATATCTACACATCTAAGTAACAATTAAAAACTTTAAAAACGTATGTACATAACTATATCTAACTTTTGATCTATTTATATAAATAATTTATAAGTTAGGAGTTTTTATTAGCCCTGACGGTAAGTTTAAGGAAATATTTAAAATGTTTATGCTTTTCTTTTTTGTGAGTTGTGTGTAACTGCTGACTCGACACAGAAATACGATTATATATAATAAAATGATGCAAAAACACATCATTTTAAACAGCTATTGTTTTATATACTTAATATAAATATGTTAATTTATTATTGTTGCGTGTTGTAAAAAGATGTTAATTGTTTGTTAGACATTAAATAAGAATTTGGGAAAGATTATTTCGTTGTTTAACATTTCTTAAACGAGGCATTTCATAAAGTGTTAATAAAATAAGATTTTTCTTTGCATTTGTAGAATTAAATTATATATTATGTATGTATGTTTATTAAACACCCGTAAAAAATATGATTCCAAGAATATAATACTACTATAAAACTTATACGGAACTTGTAAAATACAAGTTAATGCTGTTACAGCTTAATTCAAAAATAATCACAACGGTTTTTCGAGATCGATGGAGTGGCTTCAGAATAATATCGTGTTTATAATATTTAATTGATCGCACAATTACGAAACAAAAAAGCGACTAGGGAGCTTATCATCCCAGTGCCAGGCAATGAATTTCCTTGACTATTTGTACGTGTAATTCTGTACAAATAAAAATGTACACACCACTTTTCTATAACTCGAATACTAGTTATAAACACTATACAGCCTTAAAATATGAATGGACATTTTTGTCACCGTTCCTATTTTACCAGACAATAATTCGAATATACATTTACTTAATATGTAAAATTAGACTAGAGAATATAATTATATTAAATTTTTATTAGATATATTTTGTAGAAAAACAAAGGCGAGAGTGGGAAGCATCCTAACCTGAAACATGAAATGAAAGATCGTAATTTTTTATAAGATCTCGGATAATAGGGATAGCTCTAACTTCAAGTTAACTATAATAATTGCCATTACATAACTTATTGGAATATAATATTACTTTATCTATGTATTATGAAATAATTATATAATCGATTGTTTTCTAACTCCTGAATAAGGAATTTAGCTATTAAGGTAGGTATAATCTTACGATTATGGATAAGCAGATTAGTTATTACTAGTATTTTGTGGTTCTCCTCGTATTTTTCCCGTTACTATTTATTCTACATACCTGTAAATAAGGGTATAACCGGATGTATTTTTAATTAGTGAACTAAATTAATCTAGTCCAAATTTTACCGCCTTCCCTTTTATACATCACCATATTTCGATGAAATGATTTTGCATATTTATTTTTAACGTAACGTTTAAAATAATTAACAATACTTACATCAAATAAAAGTAGATGCACACAGACATACCACCCCTGTTCTGTTGTAAAAATTGAGGACAACAGCTATCCTTTTCCTAAAATCATGTCGTAATTGTATTCACTGCATTTTGAGCAGCTCTGAAATCGACCCATACTCCAGACACCCCTGATCTGATCACAAGATCGTATGTCCAGATTGATCATATTATTTTTTACACTCCACAATAATAAATATATTAGCAGACCCCACGCAACTTCGTCACTGTCACATAAGATAACAAAAATGTTATAGTGAGCCAACCAAGTAACTTGAAGCATTTAGGCAGTCCATACGACGAAAGCTCACAAAAGAAATATAATTCTCCCGTTTTTACAGTTTTTTTTAACATTTCTTATCGATGCTTCGCTTCTATTAATCATAGCGTGATGCAGTGAGGCCTAGAAAATTCCTAGATAAATAGCTAGTCTACACGCTACAAATATCATGTCAATTATTACGTTATCATCGTAATTATTATATATTTATAATATTGTTAGCAGTAGATATATATTTTTGCATCTAAAACGTTTGTTTTAGCTTCCACATCTACTACGCACTTTGATTTTAATGTTTGAGGTTAACATCACAACGTTTTGGGTATTCTTTATAACGACTTAAGGATCTTATAGAAAATGCCCGCTAGCAGGGAGGGATAGATTATTTTATCTAAATTAAACTAAACCAATTTTCTCATCTGTGACACCATATCTTACCGACTACAACGCTTTTCATCATCTATCAATGTACATTCTTGCTTCTGACATTGCAGTTTATGTAACATATTCTACTCACATACTACTTCGACAGTATTTATTACTAATAACAATGCTGCATTGGAAATCAACTACTGCATTTTACAAATACAAATATGTTTTCCTGAAACAGAGGTTAGGTGTTGTCTTCTATTTGCACTGCTTTATTCTGGTTTTGCTAAAAATAGTTAATAAAAAGGTTTATTTATTGTGATAATAATATATTATTAATAAAGTTGATTACATATAACATTTGGGTATTATTTATCTTGTTTCACTGTTGAACCTGTTTTCTTATACGTGATAGACCTTTTCCAAGATGATGATCCTAATCCTTATAAATTCTTATAAGATGGTTAAACAAAATATGCATCTACCAAATTAATAACATCATCAAGATTAAGAAAAATAAGAATGTCTGTTTATAAATCACAACAGCTTTTTTGCAAGTAAATCAAACCTAGCAAAAACAATTTAAACAATTTTGCCTGCCTATCACTTTGTTCCGGTTAATTTCCGAAACGTCTGAACTAATTTTTACGAGACTCATGGGCAGATAGATTTTATGAGTTTCAAAGTTTTATGAGTGACTCAGGAATCTTTCATTTTGTCATGCTGCTACCAGTATCATCGTTGAGTCAATCAATATTATAAGTATACATATATTTGTATATTATGTCAATTTTGGAACTAACGCGGATCAAATTGCGAGGAACCGATGTCTGCCTAATAAATTAGTAGAAACAGTTTAACCAAAGTTATCAGCATCAAAGATATTTTTTATTATACTTCTGTAATAAATCAGATGAAACCGCAGGTCTGCATATTTGCAAAAATATTATGATAGAAAACTAGAAGTGGTTAACAAAATCGACATGAACGCCAGCGAACTGCTGGCAAAAACTGGTTAAACAATATTATAAAAATTACATTTTGATCCATATACAAAATTTATATATTATTAATATCCAAATCCTTAAAAAAACCCACGAACACGAAAGTACTAGTACAAACTATTTTAAATAAGATCTACGTCAATATAGTCTGTTGACCATAGAGTACGGTATTGAGTCTTAATATAATTATAAAAAATATAGATTAAAATGTAGTTGAACTAAATCGTTAATTTATATATAAAATTTAATAAAACAAATTATGATTATTAGAATAATTGGTTAATGTTGTAAATAATTTACCGGTAGCGTTGACAAACGTTATAAATTATGAACAGATATATAAAATTTGACTACTATTAAATGGAGAGAAATGTTGAATTACTATGATTTATCATATCACCAAAAATATACTAAAGACCTCTTATTAAACTAGTTCAGAACAAAATAAACAATAAAAATTGTAACTTCCATTAATTTAAAATTTGACATTTATAGATGTCATTTTAAACATCTGAAAATGGGTATCCCAATTCTTATAAAGATTTCAGTAAATTAAAACAATTTGTTTTATTAGTCTTTTATACTTCATTTATGGATTCTCAATGTTTATAGTCATATCATAAAATATCTAATAACATTGTGAACTATAAATAATGAATATCGATTTTACTCTAAAATCGGTTACTTTCGATGATGACTCTTTGGTTAACATTACTAGGGACAACTGTCAAAATGTACTTAAATTTCAAGAACAAAGATAAAACTAATAAAACTAAAATTATTTCAATGCTATTCAAGTAAAATATAGATAATATTCATATGTATAAAGTTATTAAATACATTTTCGTTTGTCACTACAAGTATTTTTAAAATACAGAAAACCTACAAACACAATCAATGATAGTATATTTTGTGTTGGCAACCAGTTAACTCAGTTCAAGACTCAAGTGTTCTTTCTTCAGTCCGCCATTATGGCGTCACAATGTGACATCTGTGTTCTGTGGTGAAAATTGCAAAGATTTGATTGGAACGCCCTTGTTTAGCAGAGTGAGAAATTAACTTGGGGTTCTTGATTGTTATCGTTATCGTAAATGAAATAAGGTCAGGACAGTTTAAATTCATAATTTTTATTTGCCACAATTATTATAAAGTCTACATCAGTGATTTCAAATATGTGAAATAAAATTTTCTCCTATTGTAATTTAACTAAATAACACTGACCACAGCGCCGCCTGTGTGGCGTCTTTTTTTTGTTTAAAGCTTGATTATGTGAGTGATTCGGAACAGCTTTTATTTATTAGAAGCATACTTATTATTTCTGTAAAATGTTCAATACGCTTGAGTTCATCCGCGTAACGTACACTAAGATGGCGGACGGTGTTTTTTAAATTTTACATAGTATATACTTATCACCAGCAGTTTACAAAAAGTGTTTGAATATAGCGTCCTGGAACAGCAAATTCTAAGTGTGCCTTCTTGTAACTTTTATACAATCCAGTAAGTTTCAAAATTAATACGATTTTTTGATATTTGCATTATAAGAATAACAGAAATCACTAAATAGAATATATTTAGGCTATAATGCTAAGTGACGAAAATAAGGTTTTGTGTAATTTTTATATATATACGTGTGTAATTGAACTAGATTTCAACATGCCGCCTCTTCGTAAGAGGAGTTCCAACACTACACAAGCAGCTCCAACGACCGTATCTACAATGGAGCAAGGAGAGTCAAGTCAACCATTAATTTCAGGTATAAATAGAGAATAAAAATTTTTGCGAAAACACTTTCACTGATAATCTTGATTAGCAATTAAATCATTCTTCTTTTAGTGAAAGAAGACGTGGAAGAAGATATAGAGCAAGATGTGACCTACTTTGTAGATGAAGAAGGTCACTACTACTATCAGCCAATAAATCACAATGAGAATAACACAACAGACATTGCAAACGTCAAAGACAGTGAGGTAATGTATATTGATTGTTATATATATATTTTTATGCTATGCACATGCGTTTTAAGCTAAAGCCAAGAATTGAAATGATAATGGGCACGACTATGGATGTTTGCATCTTTATTGTTCACTTGAAAGGCTATTAAGCTGTAACATACATCAAATGAGAAATGATAACTGTAACAAAAGTCAATTTGTGTATTGGCTATTAAATTGAGTTTTCATGATTATTATTTAAGTTAACCTTCAAACCTGATTACATTACAATTACATGTTTCTTTTACTAGATGACAGAAGAGAATCACATACTAATAGATGGGGAAAACTACCGGACGATTACACTATTGCCCTCAGATATGGAATCTGGGGAAGTTAGTTATGTACTGGTGGTCCAAGATGATGAAAAGCCTGTGTTGAATATTGATATTAAGGTTAATGAGGTAATTTTTCAAGAGCTTGTGTTGCATATTGTAGAGGGAATAATTTTTGTATATTACTAATGATTACTGTATATTATTCATATAAATACTACCTAATATATTAAATATATATGTATATGAAAATGTAATCAAAAAAGACAATATCTTGATACACAGTTAAGGGACCAATGAGTGAAACTAGATTTAAGTAATTTAATATTTTGCTTTAATTGTGTCTGTACTGTCAATATGTTCCCGTGACTAGTGTGGCGGAGCACTCTCACCAATTACATTAAAACTCATAATATTTTGAAGTCCCTACTTATAGATCAAAAGCTTTATTTAAAAAAAAATTAAGTCAAGGATGTCATGTATACTGAACAAATAATAGTAAACATACATATCTATATTTTGTTATTAACAAATAACTAGTTTTGCTTATTTTGCTTGATTAAGTTTTACAACAATAACCTTACGGAGGGTTTTTATAACATATATTGGTCTTTAGGAAGAGAAAAATAATGATGTTTACAATTTTGAAGAGGAAGAAGAAACCCCTGCACAAAAATCTGAGGAACCAAGTGATCCATTGGCTAAGGTAAGATTGAACTTGTTTATAATATTACAGACATCTTATTGTGTTATAATTATGAATCTTTTTACGAGAATTTTTATTTAATGATTAAATCAATATTTTGTTTCAGCCCAAACGAAAATATAAATCTTCCCGGTCAAATTTCACTTGCAACTTTTGCAACTATGTTAGCCACAGAAGGTAATTATTTGTAATAAGATTCCCTGTATTACTGAAAATAAACCCAAACACAAAAAAATAAGTTATCTAAATTTTATTTCTCTTCATTAAAGATAAATCTACACAAACACCTGGAAGTATAAAGCTGCAATTTTAAATTCTAGTACAATATAATTTTAGAAGTTTAGTACATAATTCTGTTATTCTTTTCTCTAGATACTTACTCTTGCGACACATGAAATCACATTCTGAGGAGCGGCCTCATAAATGCTCTGTGTGTGACCGCGGTTTCAAGACACTCATCTCGCTACAAAACCATATGAATATGCATAATGGCATTAAACCCCATGTGTGCAAACACTGTGGCAGTCCATTCACTACTTCTGGTGAGTGTTTCTCTAATTTTGACAAAATGGGTTGGTCATACTTGCATTACAGAGAAAACAAAAATATTTTTTTTGGGAAGTTATTTATTTAGCATACTAATTGTGTATTGAATAAATGTTTACATGCCAGTTGTATATTACTTTTTTTGGTGCTACTAAGATTTACATGGGAAAATGCAGCTTCAATACTGATTTGTAATTTTTGTGTTGATAGGTGAGCTAGTGAGACATGTGCGTTACAAGCATACTCATGAGAAACCACATCGTTGTACTGAGTGTGACTATGCCTCGGTGGAGTTGTCCAAACTGAGAAGACATATCCGTTGCCACACTGGGGAAAGACCTTACCAAGTGAGACTTTCATATAATTTTAAATACATAAAATAATTTCCAAATTTTATAATAACATCGCAAATAACAAATCAAACATTGTATTGTGTTTTACTTTAAATAGACAATTTTGCAGAATCATCATGATGGCTTATGACTACAAACAATACTTAATATAATAAATTATTGCAAATAATGTAATTTGGCATGTAGTTGTCATGCAAAATCTAGGTTACTTCAAAAATATTGCTGACTACACTAAAGATAATGAGGACGTGCGTTACTATTCAATATACAAGTTCCGATGTTTGATAATGTTCAGGCGATGTATGTGTTCAATATGTATTTTTATCGACAATATTCATTTCCAGTGCCCGCATTGCACGTACGCGTCGCCGGATACGTTCAAGTTGAAACGTCATCTACGTACACACACAGGCGAGAAACCGTACAAATGCGACAGTTGTAATATGTGCTTCACCCAATCGAACTCGCTGAAAGCCCACAAGCTTATTCATAATGGTGAGCTTATATACCCTCTATCTAAATTTTAACAATGCAAAGGATTTTTTTTTAAGATACAGCATATAAAAATACATACAACCCCCAATTTTCACCCCTCTACAGTCAACCCCTATTATT
>JAOSYY010020244.1:0-17635 GCA_025727935.1 Hebomoia glaucippe
ATAATAAATCAGAATTAACTGCGTATATATATGAGACACGACTGAAACTGACGAAATCGGCGAGAATGTAAACGAAGCCACCGGGATAAGCTAGTAACTTATAAATCGGTAATTTACAATCAGTACCTCGCAATTTAACCAACCTTTACTTTCTTTATAACTTATTTTTAGTATTAAAAGACAACCTCACAAAAACAAACATTCATAAATCAAGTAGGTAACACATAAATTTGAACATATATAGGCTAATTTTATATTATAACAAAAATAATATTTTTGCCAGCCCTTTTAAAGATTAACGGGTACATACAGGCAAAATATTGATTATTGGTTTTCCTGTTTTAAGTATAAGTATATACATATTTTATATAAGTAGTAATATATACTTTCACATGAATTTGAAAAAGGTGTTATCATATTTTTTTAACAAATACATCAACTATCTGTATTGGTAGATATACACATACGAATAGATTATTTACTTTGTAGATTACAATTTAACTGAATTGAATATATATATATATATATATATATATATATATATATATATATGAGTGCATCCGAATTTCTCACAAATAATAATAATAAAGCTTTATAACATATCTTTTAACAGATGCTATGTTTAAGATACAAAACTATTTTACTCAAACTATTTGGGCCGTATTTCATTGCAGCAGAGTGATATTCTTTATTCAGCCGTGGAATCAAATTTACAAAGAGGTAAAAATCTAATAACGAAACTCATTTTTTCTACTATATTGTTCTATATTGTACAAAATTAAATTAAAATATATATCTAAATTAATTTATATTCGCTCGACAGATGGATATCACACTCGATCTGAACAGTCGTAATGACACACAGCAAAACGGTAGTTTGTAAAATGCAATTTAATGTCGTACATTGCTTAAAACTGTTTGTTAACTTGAATGTTTAAATGAATATAAGTCAAGTATGACGCACATAGGTGTACCGGTATGAAATGAGTGTCTTTTTGTGAAAATAAAACACTAATTATTAATGGGAAAGTAAAAAACATTTCATTCAAAGTATTGGCCATTGTTTTCTATACATTTTGACCACCTTTCTGGCAATTTGTGGATACCACGCCAATAAAATAGTTCATCTTTTAAAGCAAACCAACCAGACACCCAATTTTCGACCTCCTCGGAGAAACCAAAGCGCTGCTCAGCCAATGCGTGTCCCATCGATAAAAACAAATGGAAGTCGGAAGGAGCCAAGTCTGGTGAATACGGCGGGTGGGGTAGCAGCTCCCAGTCAAGTGTTTTAATTGTATCCTGAACCGGTTTTCCTTTGTGTGCAGGTGTATTGTCATGGAGAAAAATTAATTTGCCGTGTCTTCTGGCATATTCTGGTCATTTTTCGATCAATGCATGGTTCAAATTGATCATTTGTTGTCGGTAGCGATCAATATTAATGGTTTCACCAGGTTTTAGGAGCTCGTGGTACACCACAACAACAATTGTCGTGCAACATTTAACATTTCTGCCATTTGTTTTTTATTCAAAGTGTCATCTCCATCCAATATCGTTTGCAATTCGGCGTCTTCAAACTTTTTTGCTGGTCTTCCACGTTCTTCATTTCTCACATCAAAAACATTATTTCTGAACCGGTGAAACCATCTTTTGCATGTTGCTTCTGATAGAGCATGATCACCATATGCCTCGACAAGCATTCGATGCGACTCTGCAGCACTTCTCTTCAAATGAAAACAAAAAATTAATGCTTTCCGCGAATCATTACTTTTTGGTACAAAATTCGACATTTTTAACGCGATGAAAAAAATATGATGTTGTCAGTGCAATGACTTGATGTAGACTAAATATGTTTCACAGATGTCATAGCAAACAAACAAACAAACAAAAAGTAAAGGCTCGTTCAAAACAAATGTTCCCTATCGAGATATTTGTATTTTGACGCTCACTTCATACCTGTACACCATATACTTTTACTTTGAAGGTGCCAAATCAGACCAATGAGGTAATAGTTTCAGTAACTATCCAAAATTCATAAAAATGTATTATTGTGTCGAATTCAATGACTGGCAGATTTCTCTCGCAAATTTTGGAGTGACATAGTGAGAATATGTACGAAGATAAAAAAAATACCGCTACTATTTGTCGGTGAGGCCGCGTAACTATAAATGTTCGCTTAACGTATTCTCCAACAATAAAATAGGCCGTGTAATTTTAAGATAGTCTTCGAACGTTTGTCATTTGTGTAACACAATTTAATATTACGTCTTACGTGAATACCATTTAAATTTTTTAGCAATTTCCAAAATACTAAAAATATTTAGAATTTTTATAATTTTACAAATTCCATGAAATCATTACAGCTGAAAATAATAAACATAATTATTTCATACTATTATATATTTTCTGTAACATCGTCAGGTGCACAAAATTGAAAATCACTTATGTCAAATAATGCAACACGTCACCGGCAACAATGAAGAAATACCAATGGAAGTTAAGGTTCTATACTTCCATATTACCATGAATAACTCTGCAATAGTGCCGTTGGGTTTCTTTTCAATTCATCGGTCGTTACTTCCTAAGGTGAGTTGTACATTATCTATGAAATTTCCGAATATCCGAAGTAAAAAAAAAATAAGACCAGCAGCTTCCTTTGATTGAATAATAATTGATATAATATGGCTAAGGTCTTACGGTTGACAACGCATCTCCTAAATATCGTTCTTATATTATTATTATTGCTTATATTGGCTTATTACCACTTGAATCGTAAGTTTGTTTTCTTTCTTATGCTATAAAAACATCATCTAATAATGTATATCCTCTAACACGATTTATAGGATATATAAGGGAAATATCCACACCTTAATCCGATTTCTTATTACGTAACATTATGAGACTTGCACTGACTTTTACCAAAATATAAAAATACATAATGTTTCAGATCATAGGAGCTGTTGTGACGTATACTCTGGTTATCATCCAGATGTAATTATGAATCATGCTTTATCAAAATTGCTTCAAAGAAAAAAGAATAATTAGTATATATATAGAGTTTGATCTTTGATTTATTAAATACTACAGAAAATGACTAGTTTTTATTATATATAATTAGAAACCGCGTGTTGTATTGTTGCATAAATTTATCTGAATATGATATGATCGCCAACTAGAAGATGTTGACAAAACCGACATGAACGCGGGCAAAGCCGTGGGCAAAATCTACTTGTAAAATAAATTATTAACTTCGTATTTTGTACTTCGAGGAGCTTGATCATTTTTTACCTGTGTGACGTAACGTCTATAAATCTGATTTAATATTAATACTTCACCAGATATTAAAAATGGTTTAGAATTATTACAAATAACGATGGCCTTTAATTGCTCTCTTGGTATATAGCGTCGAAATAGATACAAATTGAACACCTTTTTCTTACGGTGCAAATTGACACGGATGGAACCGCGGAGAAATTTTCATATATTTATTTTGTATATAATAATATTGTACATATATGTAATCAAAAAAATAAAGGCCGACTACGTTTCTCGGTTGTCTTCAACACATTAAGGCGTGTTTTTAAATAGACAGTACAGTTAGATTGGATAAAAGTGATCATCAGGGTTTGTGACTTGTAATTATTTATACCATTGAAGATTAATTGTGACCCTGAATTATAATAACATAGTCATGAACAATATAACTCGCAGTAGAGTATACATGTAACTCACAGTACTATAATTTACCTTTAATAACTTTATTTTTTATTTCATACATTTCATTGATATTGTCTATTGTATGATTAATCCTTCAATTAGTTGTCATGACCACTATGTAGGATGCGCGTTAATTAAACATAAACTACTACAACTCCATAAAGTTCGATGTTCAAAGAATACAAATCGACGTTGGTGGATCGATGGATGGATGGATGGAAATAATAATATTCTTAATAAATTTATTAAGAATATTATTATTATAACCACTGTAATTTGGCTGAGGTATCAGGTGCCATCTTTACTCGTGTTCTATAAACGACTGCCGGGAATAGTAAAATCTTTGAATATTTTACTAGATTGACAATTTCATTTAATTCGTTATCAAATATATTGTTACGATCTACAGGGTTTAAGAATAAACAAATGCCTTGACTCGTTGAGAATTTATTATGATATATACAAAAAAAAACACCCTTAAAATAATAAATCTCCCCAATTACACAAACTCACAAATATCCGCACGATTCATTGTTAACTCCGTTCAGTAATCGCACTGTTTCGCTTGGTATCGCAATCGAAACTCAACTGACTACTGGCGGCTATTTTTTTTATGAGGGACGTTCGCGTTTTTAGCCTATTGGCTATTAAAACATCCGTGTATCTGTGTATCATCATCCGTGTATCTCATGTCCGTGTATCTGCGGCTAGATCAAGGGTGTCCAGCGGAGGGCATCGGTCTCGGCTGGGGCTGCCCCAGTTGGAATGGGTGCTTGAAGAGAGGGACGGATGCTCACCCGGGTGAGTGCTACGCGGAACAAGGGACCTCGCCTCCGCCGGCGGGGGCGGTTTCATTTTGCGGGTAATCGTTTTCGTTGCCGTTACCTTCAGACCGGATCGCGAGCAAGGTCTTCTACGGCCTTGCTTAAGTCGTCGTTGGGGTCGGTTAGGATAGTACGCGGCCTCCTCCAGCGAAGGTTTTCGGGCGCGGCGTAATCGGCGGCCCGGGCTTCCAAAGCGTTCGGATTCAACGCTCCTTTTTTAAAGTAGCGTTCGGACGGAGCTTTAAAGTATTGACTTAGGACTACTGGCGGCTAGATGGATATTTCTAATTAAGATTCTACCACACACTTCTAGCCATGTCGGACATGATGTAGAACATACTGTGATGTTGCCACTCGTTGGCAATCTTCGAGAATGTTCCCAATCTTCCGTCTTTGTCATACACCATCGCTTAGTCCTTGTCTCACATGGTCTAGAATGTTTTAGCTTCGGACGCCTATAACCAATCATGAAAATGTAATTTTCAGGCGCCTTAAAACGAAGGTAACTTGGACCAATTTTCAATCTTTCGTTACGTAAAAGACCCTTGCCTAAAATTGCCGGAAACCATGTTTCAACCTGCTGAAAGTGTCTCTAATAACAAAAATAATGCTGTTAATTGTAGAAATGAAATATCAGCCAAGTGACGGCCATGATATCTAATATATTTCATCAATGTGTTATTCTCATTACAAATACTGAGATCATGTTGATATTATCTATCTGTGGAGTCTGTAGCAGTCTTGCACGAATGTTAAACATCGTTGTGTGTAATTTGACTCTAATGGAGAAGGCATAAGATACTAGTTGACCCAGCAGACATTGTTTTGCTATATAAATTATTTGTAGTTATAGTTAGGACTAATATGGCTATTATATAATGGGGTTTGGTTTTATTATAGAATGGTGAAAATTCATATATATTTCTCAATGCCAAGTCATAAAAAATGATAAAACAAATATTTTTTAGGTTTGGTTATCCTTTTTTTTATTACAAATCGCATATTTTCAAAAATTATTTTATTTTTTAAATTAAACGATAAATAACAGAGTAATATCACCATATGTTATCTCACATGATAATGTAGATTAAAAGGGTCATGATTTTACAACGGAAAGTTTTTATTATTGAACTGATCCTTCTGGAAATATTAAATCACCTTAACAATAACTGGAAAAATTTAATTGAATAAATTTAATGTTTCTCTATATAATGTTATCGGAACTTCACAGACGTATTAATTCGTCTATTTTTGATAAATTTCTAAGAAAATATCAAGGAAGTTAGCGTATTATACCTATTTCAGAAGTTTTAAACAACATAAATTATCAATTTCAAATGAATGTAAACAATAACCCGTCGCGTGTGACGTGAGTGAAAACTTTATTTGTTGACTTTATCCTATTCTGTCTTTTACTTTTGTTCTTGAATCTTTCATCAAAAGTAAATGACATCGGCCAATTAAGTAAGTGCCTATTGTATAATTATTTATTATTCAGATATATCTTTTCCATTTAAACAAAAGATTAATTTGTGACACACTCTTAAATGGTTAGTGCAGTCAGTTTTGTCAGTTGTGTCCAAGGGCGGATTCAGGTTAAGGGCCAGGATGTCACATTGTCGTGGTCAAGTCAAGAACTTATAATATAAATTTGATAATAAAAGATACAAGTAAAAAGTAAGTATATTATTAATGTACGTAAGTACTGGGCAAAAAATTTCTATTCTTTATTGTACACTTGAAAAATTTTACACTTGTACATATTGCCATTTTCTCTTGAAGACATCCAGAGAAGCACTACCCCGACCGTTTGCCATCATATAAAGTTATTATATTCTATTAAATTAATCAAATATTGAAGTTATATAGTTACGTATAATCTGTATGGTGATAAAACATATAAATAAAATCCCGACAAAATATATAAATAAAAAAAACCCGGAACCAGCTCAAGGCGAGGTCATGACCTTTATGACATTATAGATCCACCGTTGGTTGTGTGGTCTCTAGCTTCGAAATGGCTGAGCTTGATCTTGACGGGACTTTCACTGACAGATAGGGAATATAATAGCGCTTAACATAGTTTACTTTAATTACATGTTCATCATCAATTATTATAATTATAAATGTTATAAGAATTTTAATATAAACTATATCCATAACACTATAAAGGTTTGTTGTTTGTTTTAAAGTCGAAAAGATACGTTATACTGCGTTATCAATTTACATCGCTGTATCGTGTCGAGTCAGTTTTAATATGCTGAATTGATGAGACGCCCGCTCTTAAATACTTTAATAGACTACAATAAGAACGTTACTTATTGTACTCGACTAAGGAAATAATAATAACCAAGTAAGAAAGAATTTGATTAAAATATACACATCCTAACATGTCGCACTGTTTCTGAGGCACTTTGGAATTTTGTTCGGGTCACAGCATCAAAAGAGTAGATTCTAGAATTGAATTAGTTTCTTGAATTTACGAAAATAAACTTATCAACGAAGTTACCTTGCGCTATTCTGCCGAATTCAGAAAAAGCACGTAATAAAAAGAGAAACTGACAGTCGTATTTCTGTAATTTTCTTATTATTCTTTTAAACCTTCACAAAAGATGATTATAAGATCCAGATATTTCTCTGACCTATTAAAATATAGATAAGACATTTAATTGTTTGTTGATTTATTAATTTCTAGATTGATTATTTTGTCAAAGATTTTTTTTTTGGATCATCACGAATTGTTTGTCAAAAATAAAGTTAATTTTAAAACAATTCACCTTTCAATGATTCTATATTATTTAAATTTGACAAGCGTTAAAACAATATTATAACCGATATTACAAACTGAATAACATGTTAATCCCTTAATAAACGTTAGCTTAAGTAATTGACTTCAATTGATCATAATTATGGTGACATCTGCTATGTTTATGGGAACAAGAAGAAGACACTGCAAAAAAAATAACATATCACGATATTTCATTTTGCTGGAGTTTGTTATAAAACGTTAAATGAATTAAAGCTATAATTTCAGAAAACTGGCTCTAACAAAGGAATAGAGGAATTCTTATGTAAAGCAACAGAATTATTTATTACATCGAATACTGTTAATTTTGCCCATGACTTATGATTATAGAGCAATGTCGATTGAGTGATAGACAAAATCAATGGCTTTGTAATGTATTTACGTTACGACGTGTATCTATGTATTGTAGTGTCATTTTTCTTAAACACTACATGAAACAATATTATTTAAAGAGATAGATATAAAATGTATAGTGATTTTAATAATACTATGTGTACAAGACTAGGAAAATGGTATAGTACGCTGCTAGGACTGAAAGAAAAATATTTAAGGCCTTAGAAACAACGAGTGGAGTCATATATCAAAGGCGTGTCTACAATTGTATTAGTAAGCAGAAAGGTGAGTTTAATTATTTAAATTTACAGTTTGTATAATACAAAAATTAAAAAAAAACTGAATTAAAAACGATAACTTCAAACATTAATATTACGTTAAAAACAAATTCTTAAAAATGAATGTACATGTTCTGATATGTTTGAAATGTTTAGAAGTTCAGGGTTTTTATCTAATATAATTAAGAAATCATAATATTTCTAGATGTAACTTATGGGGTGATTACACGTAAGTCTATGATTATAAAATAAAAGTAACCTATGTTGCGCGCAATTATATCAGCTATCTGTGAATAATTTCATATGCATTAATGTAGGAAAAAAACTGCTTTTAATATTACATTAATATTTACATTTCAACTTCATTTATTAGTGTAGGTATGTTGCTACTAAGAAATCTATGCAATACTTATTTTTTAAATTTTATAAAATCTCAAGAATTGTTGTATTATCTTTAAATAAATTGGCATAATTTATTTAGACTGTAAAAATCATGAGAAGTAAATCATATGTGGTGGATAGTGTCTTGGGATTCGTGCTGCTAGTTACTAGGTCTTGTGGTTATGCCGCTGTCAGCGCAGTACGGGAAAGTTGCGTCTTATTACGGGATCTATGGTCTTTTATGTGTTTATTATCTTCATGAGTACGCTTTACTGTGATATTTATGAGATTGTCTATTTATTTATTTGTATTAAGAAAATCATTAATGATTTCAAAAACCATTAATGATTTTACTTGTACATTGTACAAGATTAACAAATTATTTTTGTACAATGATGCTCATATTATAATAATGCAAGTGGTTTTTCTAACAATGGTTAATTTAACAAAAGTTAATGAAACAAAATCGCATCTGTAAAAGCTTACTGGTGAATACTGTCTGTAGTGGCGTGCATAAAATTGTTAAATAGGGTAAGCATAAAAACATCGGATAAATATTTATTTTACTAATATGAGTGTAGAGCTGAATAGCACGCCACCTTTTATTTTAACTTTGTCGATCAATAACAGTTTTGTCTAATAGCTTTGTTCTAAAATAACTAACTTTGACCTACAATGAATTGATACAGATCAATGGTGCACGTGCATAATTTAGGTTTGTGTAGTAACAGTATACCATTTATACAGTACAAAAATAATAAAATATTCTTAGAATTTTAGAACATAACATAAATATAGAGAAAAGCTCATCGATAGAATAAATATGACAAGGTCAATATCGTGCTTATTATACAGGATAAAACAATACTACTAATACAATAAATTTATTGCTTTTTGAGAAATGACGTTTAATAGACTTTTTGAAGTCAGTTATATGCATTTCTTATTCATATATTTATAAAAAAATTAAATGGATATGTAAGTTGATACAGAACTTATAACTAAAAAACAATTTATAAAATCTCTGTGTCTGAGTATATCACGGTTAATCTCAGAAATGACAAGATTAACCGTACTTACATTTTAGAAACATTATTTGGGATCTTTTATACAATTCTTTATAAATTAAATTAAAGACTACATGCATTTAATAAATAGAATTATTGTTTTTATATAAACGTCGACGTATCATATTAAACATATATTGTTTTATATGAAGGTCAAAGTGCGATCCATTGTAATATAGATAAATCGATGTAGAGTCAATCACTGGTTCTTAATGTATGCACTCAGCGACAAAATTACGTTAAAATAATTTAGATTATACTGTTATTTTGCTTTCATAACTTTGAGTTGAATATTGGATACTACCTATTCCTTAACATCCTACGGACTATGGCGGATGCGAGCTATGGCATTTATAAAACCTTTTTCATTTTAAGAATTGTTGTTATTGAATTTTATTCAACTGATTATTATTTGGCACCATGATGACAATATAGATTTAAGTAACGAGAAAGATTGAGGGGGTTCAAGTTTTAGTAGAAAAAACTTTAATTACTTGGACGAAAGGCAATAACCACGTATCACTATCACCATTCCGATCGCTACGTAAGTATTTTTCATTATTTTACACACAATTAGGTTCTAAAAATATTAATATTATTTTTATGATGCACTTTCATGGAATCAAATAATTATTTTCGGATTGTCGCTGTCTTATGAAAATTTTATTTATTTTGTAAAAAAAACGTTCTTAAAAACTTTTCTAATTAATACAACTTTAATACAATAAAATAGTTACTGTTTAACGGGTTTAAATACGTTTTCGCTAATTTAGTTTTTCCAATATAGGAACATAAGTAATTATAGAATAATATTGTTGTATAAATTAGTTGGAATTTGATTTAAAAACTATTTATACACAATACAGCCTAGAACAATATATTTACCATTATTCATATTAAAGGTAACACCATGGAAGAAAATTCTTGCGTGATGAAGGGTGCCCTCGGCTTTGCATTGCGAATAGCCAGCTTTATGGGGTTGGCTGCTGTCAGTTCAATATCAGAAAACGGAGGATACCGATTTCGTTTGTCAAGAAGCAAATCTTACTATGGATACGGGACATATACTATTCTCAGTATTTACTTTTATAAGAAAAAATAAACACAATCCCACCATAATTTTATGTTGAATCAAATACAGTAATACTATACCCAATTTTCAACTTCTATTCCGGGAGATGACTGTGTCAATTAATTCGACCGAAATAAAAATAATCGAATCACTATTACCCTTGATTTGATTTTATTTTATTTTTAGGCGTAGTAAAAATTTTGCATTATTTTGTGGAAATACGTTATCTGCCGCATATTCTGGACGCTACTCAGGGGATTATGAAGACCCATTTCGTTCTGATAATAAATGTCATATTCATAACGATATTAGGTATCGTTGCAGCTTATAGCAATTTTAAACGAATGAGAGATATATTGGACTGCAATGTAGCACTGCCAGACAAGGTATTTATTAATTACAAAGTGATAAAAGGATGAGCGGTTTATTAAGATTATAGTGTTAGGGTGTTGTTTGTACCTATGTTATGATATGTCAAGAAAAGAATATATATATATGGGTATATGAGTATATACTCATACATACTCATATACTCAATTCATATGTTTTTTGTTTTTATAAATTTCCTATAACATTTTATACGATACATATAAAAAAATAAATACAATTTATCTGTTATGTTTCTTACGTATTCCTGAATTCCAGGTGATTAAAAAGTATAACGCAAAACGAGAGCGCAGACGTTATTTTCTATTGATAGTGTATATAATCTTTAGAATGTGTTGTATTATAGTAACATTTGTAGTAAGATCATTGGAGCCTGACCTTGATGGTAAGTTAAATAATGGATATATTCCGCCGCGTAGTTTTATGTTATTAAAATACGTACCTATGTATATATCGTATATACGTATGATTTGCGATTTCTTGATTAGTACACTCGACTTATTTATATCTCGTATTTAAAATATCACTACTAGTAAAGTAAATAACGCCTAATCTCAAACTTCAAACAATATGTTTATTGTAATTGTTCTAATATTTAACGTACATATAAATTAACATTTTGTGGCGTAATAATTGTGTGTTAGTATGAAATATGTTGTTTATTTTTTAATTGTTATTGTAATATATATTTTAATGTCAAATAGCCAAGCGTTTGACCGCCATTCACCTGATGGTTATTTAAACGCGGCCTATGAGGGACCCCACGCGGCTAAGGGCCTATTCGTCTCCTTTTAAATACTTGTAAGTTATACTCTGGCGGAAAGATAGACGCCGGCAATGCTTTCCAGTCCCTGTCATTTCGATGCATGTATCATGAGGAAAATCTTTTTGTTCTTGTTTTCGATACGTCAGCAACGTAAGCAAGCAGGTCCAACCGTCGCATGTGCGTTCGGTTGTAGAACGTTCAATTCCTTCAATGAGCCACAAATTCACCCAGGAATATTAGCAAAAAATATCTAAAGAATAAAATGATTATACGCGTTTCAAATTTGTTTCAGTATTAAGACTGTTATTGCACACCATTTCAGACATTTCTCATATTGTGATAGTGTTTAATTTGGAGATTCATACTATACTCTTAGGTTTTAAAATTTATGAGAGCTTCCAAGCTATGGAAGAAGAATTAGCTGGATTGAGGAAAGAGTTAGAAACAGGTAACGTATCTGCTCTGTTTAAGATAATGGAATGAAATAAAGGCATGATAAGACAAGCCAGAAATCAATAAAAATTATCTGATATTTGATAATTGTAACAATAGATACAATTATCTTAGAACACAATGACAGCTGTTGATTTTCACAAATGATCAATTTAAGAGTTCTATTTATCCAATACCCATAGATATTTCTTACTCTTTTGGCGGTTACAACTAACTCTCTTATAATGTCGTTGCAGATAATAGTCCAGTTATGTCTATAGCAACATCACCCCTGCGGTTGGTCAGCAAAACTTACAGGACCACATGCAACTTATTCTTACAAATTATCAATTCTCATGATTTGTTATTTTTTTCTTTGTTAGCATTGTTGACTGTACAAATAATATTTACTGGAAATAACTTTGGAACTATTATAAAAAGTAATATAGGTAAGGAAGTAAATATTTGATCGTAAAGACAAGTTGTTTAAATGATGTTGAATTGCATTACAATAAATTAATACCTCGTATTGAGCGAACTTGGAGTTACGTGATTTTGAAGTATCACTGATTTGTTTATGGTTTAAGCTTTACAAATCGAGGTTAATAGTTTCATTAGAAGTTCAAATTAAGGTTAAAAAGGGTGTAATTGAAACGAATGTAAGGAATACTAAATTAAAATAAGCCTAAGAAGTACTCTTGCACAAAATAATTTTAACATTTAAGGTCGCTGGAGTAGGGAATAAAAATGTGATCTAAATTATTTCTTTTACAGATATCAGGTTAAAGATACAAGACCTTTGTTTTGAAATTTTGTGGGCCGTATTTCATTGCACCAGAGTGGTAATATTTATAGAACCCTGGCATCAAATATCTAATGAGGTAAGAAATTGGTCGTTACAGTGCTATAATTTAAGTAAAGAGTTTTTTATCCTGTTTTGTTTAACATTCGTTAAAATGTCTCTTTGTCAGGCTATTAGTACAGTATCATTTAGTAATCTAGCTTAACATCTGTCTAGTAGTTTAACATCTTCTGCGTAAATTCAAAAATATTAAGAGCTCTTAACCTTCTGTTTCCATCAAAAACTAAAATAATTTTATATACTGTATGCTGCAGAAAACGCATTTTTTTCAATAGCTATGTTTTCAATAGCACTATTTATTTTTACAATTTAGACTTTTACGAGTAAGTCTAATGTTGGATGTTTCAAGTTCAATAACCAAGCAACTAATAATTACCTTAAAATATTCAGGTAGATAAGATGAAAAATCACATTTGTCATATAATGCATCAAGGTACCCGTGATAACAGAGAAATATCGTATGAAGTCAAGAACCTTTACCTTCAGGTGACGATGAATTACCCTGAAGTATCACCGCTGGGTATGTTTACAATTACTCGGTTACTGATTGCTGAGGTAAGCGAAAGAATTATAAGTATCGCCTACTTTTTCGGAATATTTTAAAATGATATTTCAAATCAAATTAACATTCATAAATTACAGTCTTAGTAACATTTTTCCATTTATATCTTCTTTTGCGATGATTCATGATATTCACTATTTATGTAATGCCTAACGTAGGTATTGCTCAGATAGTTCATCATATAGTTTTGGTTTTATAGTAATAAGTCTTAAAAGAAATCGTGATTATTGATGTATAATTTTACATCGATCACAATTAGTTTCGCAGACACGTACTCGTATGTCTAGAAATATTACGTAAGATCTTTAGATACAATAAATGTTAGATGGTTTTTTCAAAGGATATCTAAATTCTGTCATGATTGAAATGTCCTTTCATAAGCAGATATAAATATCCCGAATTCGAGTAACATTCATATCTATTTGAGTCTATGAATTTCCAACAGAGCATCTTAGAAAAAATTATAGTGACATTATTGTCACCTGCCATCAAGTGGCCTTCACTTCATATACAAATTTGTTATATCAAACAAAAAATCCTACAGACTAGGCTTGAACATTATACTGTTAATGCATTTTATACATGTAATTAGTTCTGGATACGTATTGTGTACCATACTATCAAAATATGAATTATTAGTATACCCCGTCTAGGTGGGTTAAATACATATTATTAAATAAAACATATATTTAAATTTGCAGCTTGTAGGAGTTGTTGTGACTTATACTCTGGTTTTGGTCCAGTTATAATTATATAGCTTTCTTCAATACAAGTTTAAAAGGATTTTGGGTGTGTATTGGATTAATTAAAATCTACAGAAAATGATTACTTCTTTCATTATTTAACCTTATAATCCCATACTATAATCATGGTTAGTATTATAAAGAAGATCCAGCTCAACTTATGTATTATACCCGTCTTTTGTTGTTTGCGTCATCTGTTAAGTGATGTAAAGACAGCATATATTATACTACTTTCGAAGCTTTTAAAAATTAAAAAACAAATATTTCTAAAAAGGTAATAAAGTTCTTGAAATATTAAATGATAAGAGCTGAAGAATTTTACTCAACTTATTATACAATAAAATAATACTGCCACTGAAACTGAAATTAATGAATAATATACAAAAGACAGAAAATAGATGCTTCATAATTAGTTTCATGTGAAGGCGATTCGGACTTCGGAACGCTCCAATGAAATTTTCACAGTAATACCTGCTAGTGATGCTAGAGATATCAGCCATAGAAGTCACATAAAACAGTCGTTGCATATAAAAAGACAATCAAGAATCATATGCAGTAAAGGTTTATAATATAGGAAAATAAGTATAACGCTTTGCAATTCGTATTATTACAATAATAGGTAAATGATAAGCATTGAATATGAGGTGTTTCCAGAAAAAAATCAGGAATTTTTAAATTTCGCGATGAACTCATCGGAAAAAGAAAATGGAAGATTACTATTGACCAGCTTTTGCCAGCAGTTTCACTCGTGTTATTAACGATTTTGTCATCCAGTCTTCGTTGTCTATAATATCATTTTTCGGTAAATTCAGTGAGCTTATGATTTTTTTTCTAATGATTCAATATATCATTATATGTATAAAAGAATAAGAGAAACATATTAAAAGAAGGAACAATCCATAGTACCTCGAAAGATTAGCCTGTAGATACGGACAGACCAGAACGTAAAAAACAAAGTTTTGTTGTTCTATCGCTCTTGTCAAATCGCCCTTAATAGTTTTTGCGTACATTTATTGGATACACAGACAATACGTTTTTAAAAATAAACATTTGTGGTGGTGTGAAACTAATCAAAACTAATAAAATCGTTGCATTTTTTTTGTATTAACGCTAATTTTAAAAACGGCAAGCCTCAGTTTGGGCCGACGGTATATTTTAGAATTTTAAGAGATTCGGCTTCATCGCATAATCTTATAAATGTATAAAACTCTGTTGGTAACATTTAGTGACAAATGATTCTAGTTCTGACATTTTTTACGTTAGAACATATTTCTTCGATTTATTTAAAGAGAGTAAAACTGCGGGGCCTCTCTAGTTACGACCACAACGTTTTATTGAACAAAACAGAACAAACAACGGACTATTGATTATATATAAACATCGCCGACATATTTACCATATGCCGTTGTATATCAAAGAACTAAATTACAGCTCAGAGCACGATACTATCGTAATATAGATAAGTCGATTTTCGAATCCATCATTGGTTTTTAATGTATGCACTTAGCTTCAGAATTTAGTCACGATAATTTATATTATACTATAATTTTATCACCATAACTATGACTTTAATCGGCTGATATTATTCCTTATGTCAGGTAAAACCCCACTGATTGGAAGGCTTACCATTTATTAAACCATTTCATTTTAACAGCTTCTGTTAATAAATGTAATCCATCTAATTCTGTTTGTCGTCTTGATGAGCAGATAGATTCAGGTGACGGAAAAGATACAAGTTTTAAATTTTGGAAAGTTAGCCGCAAAACAAAGAAACATATAAATCACTACGTAAGTATTATACCATAAAAAAATGAATATAAATATCTATACTTGTAATAAATCGGTAGAAATCGTATGTTTAGATGAATTTATCCAAAAATAATATAAGAAATAAATAAATGTGCTTGACAAAATCGCCAAGAATGCGAGCAAAGCCTCGGGCATTAATTAAGTAGCTATTATTTAATGGTTGTAAATAGGTTTTTACATTCTAATAATTTAATGTTTTTAACATAGTACTCTTATGTACCTAATTTTAAGACAATTTTGTTTCTAAAATAGTTGTATTAATTACTATTTATATGATGACTGCGACAATCTATTTACCGTCACTTATATTAAAGGTAACATCATGAAAGAAATATCTTGCGTGGTGGAGGGTGCTTTAGGATTTGCATTGCGAATCGCCAGCTTTCTGGGATTGGCCGCTATCAGTTCTATATCAGAAAACGGAGGATACCGAATTCGTTTGTCAAAAAGCAATTCTTATTATGGATACGGGATTTGTACCCTTTTATGTATTTATTTTCTTTATGAATTCATGTAAACGACATGATACTAAAAGTAGAATATCTAATATTTAAGATCAATAAGTTACAGTAATAGTCTAGCCAATTTTGAACCTCTATTCCAGGAGATGTGTGTACCAATTAATAGTTAACCAAAATAAAAGAATCAAGTCACTTACTTTGACTTTATCTATTTTTATTTTTAGGTACAGCAAAAATTTTTCAATGTTTTCTGGAAATAAGGTATGTGCCGAATATATTTGACGTTAATCAGAGAAGCATAAAGGGCTATTTAATTTTCATAATAATTGCCATATTCATGGCGGTACTAGGTATAATTGGATCATATGAC
The DNA here is from genome assembly GCA_025727935.1 of Hebomoia glaucippe. Taxonomy (NCBI): domain Eukaryota; kingdom Metazoa; phylum Arthropoda; class Insecta; order Lepidoptera; family Pieridae; genus Hebomoia; species Hebomoia glaucippe. The sequence continues at coordinate 16,868 of JAOSYY010020244.1, forward strand.
AATTTCAAACGAATGGAAAATATATTGGACTGTATTCTAGCACTGGCAGACAAGGTATTTATTAATTTTAATATGATAAAAAGGATGATCGATACATTTATTAAGATATATAGTGTCGGAGAAAAGTTCGTAAAGTTGCTATAACATAAGGTTACTGAAATTATATCTAAGAACGGCATAAGTTAGTTTGAAAGTATTTAAAAATAAATTAATTTATAGCATCTTTGTTTTTTAAATCCCTATGAAATTAACGATACACGTGTGGTTTTCTGTCTCTAAATCGATGTATTCCGGCTAAATTTTCGAAAGGTCTAGATAGTTTTGATGGGACAATCATTGGTTTTACTATGACAGATAACAAGATATTTTAACTAGTGCATCATCGTCATGATATTATTATTAATACATATCACAAAATGAACGTAGGTGAAACCGAGGGCTACTCCTATCACGTTGAAGATAAGACCAAAGATGTGATTACGAATATATAAATCCATTAAAAATACACAATTTATAATTAGGACTATTTAATTTGGAATGTTTTAATAGCTTATACTTATCGAATAACCTATGATCTATTGACATGTAGTGTGTGGTATGGAGGAATTTGACCAAGCTAGTTTTGTACCAACAATTCAAATATTTAGAGGACAATATGCAATACGAAAATAATAACTTCCATATAACACAAAAAAGATAGACATAGTAGCATATGCAACTAAATTTTAAAAATCCAGCTGCCAATTGTGGGCAGGAATCGTATATATA
>JAOSYY010020255.1:0-17617 GCA_025727935.1 Hebomoia glaucippe
TTTAATTGGTGTTGTATGTAACATGTTTATACATGTAATATTAACTGTGAACATTTTATTCATGTCTGATAATTGTCGAATATCAAATAACAGGAGACCAATAATTCTTTTTGGGCTTAATGAATAGGCCGTGAAGTGAACGTGAAGCATGTTTCGTCTTGTCTATTAAATTTCTTAACTCAATGCCAAAGGGCATTAAGTTGATATATAAGACTATGCCTATAGACGATAAAAATGAAAGCGTTTTTATTGTCTATAGGCATGGTCTTATATATTTAAAATTTATGAAACGATATTCAAAACTAAATGTTTGATTAATCAATAATTTATCTGTATATTCAACTGTAGCATAAACACCAAATAGAATCTAATTTCTGTCCAAACATCCATCCATAAAACTTGTAACACAGCATATTGCAGTCATCGTTACTTATCCATCTATCATCAACACGAATCAATTCTGCATCGGCTGTTTCAAAGTTGTATTTAAAACATTCTGCAATAATATATAATGTAGTTTATATTGCATAAAATTTGATAAATGCCTGCAAATATCTAGGCAAAGTTTAAGTGTATTGAGGATTGAATTTGTATATTAAACGCTAACAATTCAGGAGATATGTTTCATGCACCTAACCATCTAGGTTTATATGCAAAAATACAAGATATAACAAAAAATGTCAACACATTTGCACATAATTTATACGCCACGTTACTCGTGACTAAAGCTCTTCAATTATTCTACAATCTTACAATAGTAGCACAGCACAAATTGCTGAACAAATGTTGATGAAATTGTTATAGTACAGACATAAATGAAAAAATAAATAGGCCTCGAAATACTGCCACGCAGATAAATTTCTGTGGAACAACTTGTATTAATTTTAAGCTGTGTTCGAATCTTGTAATTATTAAACAATTCTAACTGAACTTACCAACTAAATATAATTGATATGAAAACATTAACGCACAAAAAATAACTGTTCGATGTAAATCTAACATGTTCTATGGAGTATATGTTATAAATAACGTACAGAAAATATGTATGCCGTTTGAGTAATTCGCATTATTTGCCTTCAAAGCCTCGAGAAAAGAATTTTAAATACTTCCTATTTAAAAGGTATAATTATAGTGTTTTGTATTATTAACGGACACAACAATGTAATGTTTACAACATTTCATAAATATAGTTACCAAGATAATAACAGAATTAATATTACTTATCGATACACCTTTATTAGCTATAACTATACTTAACACATAATATACAGTGTAATCTAGTTAAATGGGACCAAAATATATAAGGGATAATACTTGTAATTAGGAATCTTCACACTTTAAAATTGGGGTTTTATTTCTTAAAATCTCCTATGTACGAGTATACCATAATTGAGACTTTGTAGCTCAGTAGCACAAACAGATGTAACAATTTTATTTGGAAACTATGAGACGTTTTTCATTAAACCTTTGATTCTCTTACTTACGTGCAAGCATATATCTCAAAGACCCTTTATAAAAATTACCGTGAAAAGCAAAAATAAATGAAAAAAGTAGTTCTTTGAGGTCCCAGTTAACTGTCAATATGTAATCTTATAGGGACACTGCAAATGTCTTAGATACCCGGATCTTTATTAAGTCTGGATATATTCTAGAGAAGCGGACGGTACAGTGAAAGGACTTCGGCGACAACACGTGGACACTGGGATGGGTCTGGAACGCATGTCAGCGTTATTACAGGGCGTCCCCTCTAACTACGACACGGATTTATTTCGACCTCTCATCACCGCCATTCAAAAGGTAATGTATCTGTGTAAAGGCTCATTTGCTGGTATTTGGAATATTGTTCAAATATTAATGCCATGATTCACTTTGAAGCTATTTAATAAGATTAATCCAGAGAGACTTTAGTTTTTTAATGAACTTCACGATTATTCTATGTATGTCATTTATAAGCTTCGATATACCTACCACCTTTTTAAAGAAGAAGTATTTCAAACATATGACCTGATGAAAGTCGATTCCGCCCCGCGGAGTTACGAATATTGTACTTATTTTAGGCTTATAGTGAAAACTTTCCACATGTATAATGTTAAAATATTTTTAGAATAGTAAGGGCGTAGCCGCGTACAGTGGTAGCTACAGTAAGGACGCGACCTTAGATCAGTATTACCGGCGTCTTGCAGACCATGCCAGGATGATCAGTGTTTGCCTAGCCGATGGGGTCTTCCCTTCTACTAGGTAAGCTTTTATATAAAAAAATAACATTCTATGACAGTGAAAATGTGTAGTAGTTCAAAAGAGTAAAAATTACATTTTAGCTTAGCCCCGGCGTCAGATCTGTTCTATGATTGTAAATAATATAGCATTGTCATACGAATTACGTATAGATACGTAATAGAAGTAGGCTAAAATTGACGTCAAGATTTGATTGGATAAAATATTTGTTAGCTGTAAGTGTTTTATGTTTTTCTCAATTATGAAAATATTATGTTTTAGCTTAAACCTCAAACAAATTATGCGTAAATCATTCAAACTTTGCACTGATGTATTCCAAAACCCTAAGCTTCTGAACACTCTGTATAAACATGTAGCTGAAAACCTCGGCGACACTTACCCTGAATTGGTAACGAAAGAAAAAGATGCTATGCTAATATTAGAGCATGAAAGAGAGAGCTATATAAAAATGCGTTCAAATTTGAAGAAGAAATGGAAGGACTTGATTAAACAGTATCCGGAGGTGGAGGCTTTGAATGATGTGGAATTAGCAGGGTTTGCGTTGGGATATAAGGAATTTCGTGAGGTAAGGCTTTTATTTCCACAAATATCATTCATTAATTTGTAGTATTCTAGAAATCTTGGTAATATGGAATGACAATTTGACTGGCTCATTAACGGTTGGTGTAGCTAGTTATTGGTGGTTTCCTAAAATATTAAAATACTTCTATAGGAAGTCATTATTATGTACAAGTCATGTTATAAGTTCTTCAATAGACAAAAGAACAAGTGTTAATCCATAAATGAATGTTACGTGTTTGATTCCTTGATTCATTTAGTTTGTTATTCATTACAGATGATGAAAAAACATGATTCCAAAACTATACCTGGAGAAGTAATTTTTAAATTATATGATACTCATGGTTTTCAAGAAGACATCATAGAACGAATTGCAGCTTTAAATAATCTCGAAATAGACAAAAAAGGGTTTTGGAAACTTCTTTCACAACACAAGGCGAGACACAAGACGGCATTTAAAGAACAAACTACTAAAAAAGGAGAATTATTTGATGAGGCACTCGAAACGTTAGCTAAAAATGGAACTAAACGCAGTTGCGATGAACACAAATATGATTATACGATCATAGACAATAAAATCGTATTCCCATCATTAAAAACAAAAGTCGTAGCATTACTTGATGAAAATGCCGAATGGATTGATTTTTTAGAAGTGTGTGATAATAGACCTTTTTACGTCATAACCGAAAGCACCAATTTCTATACAGAGGCTGGTGGCCAAATAGCTGATACTGGTGTTATAAAATTCAATGATAATGTAAAATTAATTGTAGATAGTGTTTTTAAAATTCGTGACTTTGTAATACATAAAGGATATTTTAAATTTAATAATGATACAAATATTTATGTGAATATAAACAGTGAAGTGATCTTAGATATTGACATTGTAAGAAGATTGAATTTAATGAGAAATCATAGCGGTGTTCATTTGTTGAACGCCGCGATTCGAAAAGTACTGCCTAATAGTGTTGTTTGTCAGATTGGTTCGAGTGTTCATGATCAGGGGTTGAGTTTAAATTTAGTGGTTTATGGTGAGAAGTTGTCGCAAAAAGTGCTTTTGGCTGCGCAAGAATTGATTAGGTAAAAACGAGAGAAATGTTCATTTTCGATTGTGTTCTGCTTGAAGTTTGTCAGGCAGGAGTTTTAGTTCATCTAGAGATCTTCTCAAATTATATTTTGCTTGTTAACTTTTTAAGCAGAACCTATTTATAAAAATAGGTTAAAATTCTCAAGATTCCATTATATTTTTTTAAATTTACTAGCAAATAATTAATTTTAAATATTTAAATGTATATTTTTTTTAATTTCAGGGAATCAATAAATTCTAATGCCAGTGTAGACACGCATATAAAAGATAGTACTCAGTTGTCTTCCGAAGATTCCGTCATGACTGTTCCTGGAGAAACTTACCCTGAAACAGGACTCAGATTGGTTACGTACTCACCTCCTTTGATCTCTAGGTATATTGCTTATTTATTTGAAAGTTTGGATTTTTGGTATTCTGTTAAAGTATAGATAAAATTTGAAGTATTATAGGATTTATAATAAGTTATGGAGTATTTTCTACTGATAACCACACAAGCGTAAATAAGTACAGGCCAGTTTTATGGATTATTCATCGTTAACTAATATTCGATCAATATTATATTTAAACATTGATGTATACTTAGATTTGAATTGTATGAATCGTATATTTTTGTATATACCCTTTTTCAATTCATTATATAAAATAATAAATACTAAAGGTTTTAACCCGTGAATAGATATAAGAAAAGTGTTGCTTTGGAGAAATCAAGCCAATCACTTTTAATAAGAGAATGATTGTAAAGACGTTTTACAAAATTTTATAGGGAATTATGTTGTGGAACTCACGTACCATCAGCCGGTGTGATTGGTGACTTTTGCGTGACTTCAGTAAAATCAGCAACTTCCCATACTCCTACAATATATGCGCTTACTGGAGATCAAGCCACTCAGGTGAGTTTTATTACTTAGACTACAAATGCGGCTCGTAGGACCAATGTATGAAAACTTATAAATGTTAATCGAATATAACTTTTAAGTGACTACATAAAGTATTCAATTGTATTTTTTTTACAAGGCTAGGGAGTTATTCTGTCGGGCCGAAAAATTATCACAAGTAATAGATCTAGCGGACCCCGAAAAGGTACAAGACGAAGTAGCGAATATTCGACAACAGCTCGCAACACTGTGTGGAAACGGCGCTCCGTACGGAGAACACCTAGCCTGTCAGAAACTACTCGACAGTTTGCTGAAAAAAGCTACTAATAGAAATGACGTTGGTTTACAGTAAGTGGGTGTAATATTAATCTAGATTTTACGATGATATTAAGACATTGTATCGCATCTGTGGCTGAGTCGTATACTCATTGTGTTTTGTAGCTAAGGCCTCGGTTTAAAAACCCAAGTCAATAGTATTTCGTACTCCATTAAGGAGAAACAATGAATTATGTAAATGGAATCAATTTCTCTCATAATAAGTAGAATTTCGTGTAACGATGTCCATGTCGTCCGTTCCGTTTCATATTATAACTATTAACGTTCCGTTTAATTTATAAATGTAATAATAATTATAAATTATTTGTTTTAGTTTTTATTATTAGTTAATTATTTAAGACACAGTTACTACATTTATTTATGTTTAGATTAATAGCAGAGACTGAGATACATGAGGCTTGTCATGAAGCGGTGCGTGAAGGTCGTCGCTTCGTGGTTCACTTTCTCCGTTGCTCCTATCTAATGCAACCCATTGCAGCCGCACAAGCTCTATCCAACACACGCACCTATCCGCACAATACCATAAACACATTAGACGTGACTGTAGAGAGTAGACATTTACACCCAAATATAGATAAGTCTTTGCCGACATCCAATATAGACAATATAACGAAGAGTATGGGTGATGTTTCACATGGGGAACTCCCGGCTATGCTACTGGGATGCGCTGGGGGAATCATAGTTGCAGTTGCTAGAGTGCCACAGGTAGGAGTAATTGCCATTTTTTTTTATATTAATGCTTAGACCGGTGAAGTTTCTAGTTGGCATGCTCATTTGAAATAGACGCTGCTTGTTCATATTTTCGTGTGTATTTGGAATGTCAGAGTTTTCGATATATCTAGATGAATAGGAAATAGTCATATATACTTAGTCCAGCCATAAGTTCTATTCTACATGAAAATGCATTTTACGGATGATACCAAGTTTTGATGTATCTGGAATATGATCGACAACTCCATACCCACTTTGTGCGAGGCGATCACTGCAATCCTATTTTCTTTAACTTCCCATTCCATATTGTAATTTGATAATGAACACGAAAAGATATGTGAAATGGCCAAAATCGAAATAAGTTTTTAAAATAATATACGTGTTTCAATTTCAAAATAATTAAAAAGTTTAAAAAAAGAAAAGTTTTTATGTACCAGTATTTATGGCCAGACTAGTTATTTGTTGCTCATAGGACTGCCAAACACGAATAACATTAAGGTGGTTAAAAAAGTGCTATAATGTTCCAAAACAATGATAATAAATATAATAAAATACCGTTTTAATCCTTTACAATGTTTTGTTTAGAGACAATGAAATATTTGCCCTTAAATTTTCAACAGTTAAAGAATTATTTTAAAATCTGTTATTTTTTTAGGATATGGTAAGTGAAAGATTTACGGCGGGGAATTGGCTCAAATGTATTCTACCGATATTCCAAGCAGATATGTTGCCCAACCAGGATGGCATTTCCCCACTGACCCATGCGCAGATGAACGCTACCAAGGTGAGATTGTCTTGTTGTGAACTCTGATTTTTTATAATAAATTAGACTAAGTTATCTACTAATAAAAATATGTTGTTTCTGATACTGAGCGCCAGGTTTTATCTAAAGCTAAGAAATAGTAGGAACTCCTTATTATACATATTGTTTCTAGTGATGTATTTCGCATTGCCATCAAAATATTATTTGTTATTTATTTCAGGTTAGTCTTATTAACTGCGAACAGATGGTGCAAGATGCAATGAGGGTAGCTATAAAATTCGCGCAATCTCATATTAAAGAATTTGGTGACGGAGAGAGGCCTACAGAAAATAGACAACATAATTGATTTCACATTATAATCTATATCCATAATATAATAGAATAATTATTACGCTTATATAGATACAATAGAATATATTGTATCAGTTGTGTAAATTTTAATGAAGGTGTGTACCTTGAATTTTTTAACTATAACAATTTTATTATTCCTGTCATCATTTGTATGTGGTTAGTATATATGTATACCAATACATACTTTAATTTCAGTTATTCTTTTGTAGCTAACTACCTCTTATGTTGTGAACATAAAAATGTTTATGAATATTTTAAAATGTTATAGCGACTTTGTATTTTTCTAGTCATAAAATGAAATAAACGTCATTTTTGTAGACTATTTATTTCCTTATATAAATTGTAATAACTAATTATATTTACAAACACTCAACATTTGCCTGGACATTTAGATGCTTGTAGCTGAAACATTAAACCGTCATCGCATCGTTTTACGATTGTTTAATGTAATATTTACGTATAAGTCTCACAATAAAATAATCATACAATATAATAGGTTGGCCAATATCTCCCTTTCGCCTTTTGTTTTTGAATTTCACGGCTATGTACAAAGGTGTAGCGTTCTACCAGGACAACGCACTTCGTTGATGACTTGTTAGAAGCTACGGGAGCTCGGATGAGAGGTTTTATCGCATCCACCATATAGCTCGGACATAGCGCCAAGTGATTACCACCTGTTCCTGTCCATGGCGAACTCCCTTGGTGGTGTAAAGTTGAACTCAAAAGAGGCTTGTGAAAAGTGACTGTCCGAGTTCTTCGCAAATAAAGGGGGTATTATGAAGTTGCCGTCTAGATGGAAACAGATTATCTAACAAAACGGCGCATATTTGAACTAAATCCGATCACTGTAACACTTTTTATATAGCATTGAATAAAGAGCAAAAAAGCGGAAGGGAAATATTGGCCAACCGTATATATGCCAGCCATATCAGCAATTTTGTATTGATAGGTAAAAAACCTAAATACTGATATTAATTTTAATAAGGTATTGTAATTTTAATCTCCTTTTAAGCCATAAAATTTATCCACATCTCAATCAATTTAACAAAGTATCTTTGTTAGAATTCAATGTTCCAATTTGACTTATATTTTCGCTAGCTTAATGATTGTCCATATACTGCAATTCTGAGAGTAGTAATATTGTATTTGGAAGAGGTCTTGGCTGTGGAGACAGGATTGTAAGCGTTTGTCGCTCCATGTCTACTGCTGTCCTGCAAAAATAAATATTAAACGATTAAAATTGGAGACTTATTTTCTATAGAAAAAAGTTACATCTGCAAGAAATATTGCTATAGATCATCTTTATAATTTTGGTTGTATGAACAAAAAGCCGCGCCTTGCATTTTTGTTAGCCATTAGTATACAAGCGGGAACTTTCTCTTATAATGTCGAAATATTGCCAAGGTAATGCTATTATTTAGCACTACAGGGTATTAAGAATATTTTAATACTTATCTGTACTAAAGTTGTTTTTTATGGTTATTAAGTAATAAAAGCATTTTAAAATTGTTTTATGGTTCTCTCGAAATCATAGAAACTTAAACGAATTTGAGTATTGAAAGTTTAGATTGCAATTATACCTAGCTTTCCAGTCCGACATTCAGAATTATTCGTTTATTGGCGGTCATTGTATTCGTATTTTATGACAAGTCGTTAATATTATTTAATATTTAATACAAGTCAAAAGTACTTACACACAGACGAAGCCGGCAAGATTGGAGTGTAATGCCAGGTCGTCTGCTGCGGGGGAGAAAGAGACTGCGAGTATACGATGCGCTAGTGCAGCAGAGGCCCACACAGGTACCAGCTTCGTCAGTGCCTCCTCTGCACGCATACCCAGCGGCATGCACGAATCTGGTAGCGATGGAGCTCCAACCTGTTCATAAATACCAATTTAACATACAGCTCGATCGATTTAACTCGGTACTTAGCTTGAATGTGATACTCCTGCCACTCACTTCATCTCGTCTTTTCAGTACAGTTAACACATTAGATTCAGTTTCAACTACTATTCTTTTCCTTTATTATGTTTAGTTTTCTAGCTAGTTTTGCTATATGATAATTCAGATGATTTAAAGTTTGATAACTTTTTAATTATTTTGTTGCGAACTATGTAAATTTTCATTGATAAACTGCTCAATTATTGACTATCAATTGCACAGTTTATTTATATAAAACCGAAATACAAAACGAGTTTAGGGGAGCATGTTTTTAAATTTATTAGATCTTAATTTATATATAACATACTTTCACATAAGTACTGATACTTAAGTAAATATTTTTCTGGATATAAATCGTAAGTATTATTAAAGATTAAAAAAAAATGTTATTTGCAAACAGTACCGGAGTGCCGAGGTGACGTCTGCGTACTGATAAGATACGTCAAGACATATCTTATCAGTACGCAGACGTCAAGATGTTAACTTGATCTTGCTTTTCAGCAGGCAGAGACTGCGTCTATCTTTACCTTATATATCTTGAGATCAGAAAACTTGACATCGAACGAATGAGGATAGTATGGAGTTCTTTTCCCGTAGAAGTATTCCCGGATACGAGCGTCGCGGAGTTCGGCGCGCTGAGCTGTTGACCTTTCCACAACCTATTATAAAATTATTTATTTAGTATACTAATATTATAAATACGATAGCGACTTTTTTCTACCAATGTAAAGATTGTTAATCTACTGATTTCTTTCTTTCATTACTTTTTGTGTACGTAACAGTAAAATTAATGACTTACACCGCCACTCTTTGGTAAATATACCACTTTGACAAACTTCGGCATATCCCGTTTTAATTCATTGTACAGTCTTTCATTATCCAATACTAATATAACGTCCACCTGGGAACAAAAAAATTGAAATAAATTTCATAGGCAGTACATCGCATCTAAATACCGTTCAAAATTTTGCTCAAATGACTCCAAACAACTTTATGTACAATTTGATAAAAACCAATTAAACAAATCATTACTAAAAAAATCATAATACATAGTTGTAGTAAAAGTATGTACTAAAACGTTTGTAAATAAAATATCAATTATTTATCTAAATTCTCACCTCAAATGCTTGAGCAGCATGTGTTAATACTTTGTAGCCAGCTCCTTTAACCCAACCGCATGTATTGATGATAACTCCTGATGTGGACGCTATAAATAAATATAATTATTAGGAATTTCTATAGATTAAAGTCTTCATAAATTATTTGATGAAAGGATCATTTTTCACCCACAGCAGTATAAAAATTTCATTTAACACAAATCTATCTGAGTTTATAACCAGAGGAAAAATAATAAAGAAAATTGTTAAACATAGCACATAGATTTATTATTTATGTGCTTGAAAGATATCAGTGCAGTACACATACATATAGATGTGTTTGCTCTCAGCTACAATATTGTCTGGGAAATTCAAGTGTAATTGAACTGAAAGTTCCACTGAACAAGCATTATGTACTAGGCACAAGCATTGTTATTATTTGGAATATGTAGCAAATTTTGCTATATTTTTTCAATTATGATGGTAAGTGTTACATCTGTTTTGCACATAAAATGACATAATTGATATGTATTAAAAGTAAAAAATATTAATGTTCGTGGTATGTTAATGTTTCATTTCATAGTGTTGCAATTTAAAATACCCTTTAGAAACTTAGACAGAAGCAATAATGCACAATGAAAATACATTTAAACCTATTAAAAACAAAATGTAAAATAATCAACAGTGACAGTAAGATCACTATTTTATTAGCACATGCCTTTGCCAAAATTTTAAAAATCACACCTCAATGTCAATTTAAGCCAATTAATTTCTGTATTAGTTACCTTTTTTATTATGCTCACACCTTTCAGCAATGACCTCTGCTAACCGAGACACTATAGTGTTATAAAGTTCAAGGTTCTCATCAGGTGACTTATGGCCAAAGTGATAAACTAATGGTGCTTGTTGACTGAAGCCTTCCTCTATAGATGCTGGTCTTTCCACTAACAATGCACCTGAAAATTCAATTCACCCTAAAACTGTTTTTGACAACTTTAAATTCTATTTAATTTAACCTATTTTTTTATATGAATTCACATAGAAGGTCTTATCTCGTTAATATGTTTTTAGGTATTCAGCCTTTACAAACATAAATAGTTTTATCAAATTAAGATCTGTTGTTGGAAAACAAACCTATGGTTCCTGGAACACTGATTTGACCCTGACCCACATCAAGATCAACAAATATTGGCCGCCTTCCCATTCGGACAGCATAATTCAGCAGTATCCTGGTAAGAGTTGATTTTCCAACATCTCCTGGACCAACAACCATAGTGACAGGCCCTCGTGTGTTTTCTTGTTCTGCTGCTACACGTTGTTGTTCTAATGCAGCGTGCACATTTAAATAGACTACCTAAAATATAATAAAATTAGATTATTATGTAAATTATAAGCTTAAATGTTGACCTTGACAATACTTATATATCTTGAAAGAACACTATATATTGTCAAGTAATATATAAATTTTAAACTTTGTAATAATTTTCATATTGAAATGAAAAATATTATATTTGAAAATCGTGTTATATGATGTGATAGAAAAAGGTGAGTGGTATGTTAATATATAATACCTATTACTCAGTATTTGACATTTAATATTCATTATAAACATTTACTAATGTTGTATATTTCTAAAAACGTATGAATATGTTTCAGATTATATTTCCTCTATTCACTAATTTTAAACACATCAAATCTTATTTACAATGTGCAAAATATCTGAAAGAAAAGAAGATTGTACCTTTTTTGTAGTAGTAAAATCTACAGTATAATTTTTAATTTATTTAATTAATTTAATTTACAAGAAATACTTCATTAGAGAGGATACTATTTATAAGAGGAATATGATATCTTTGTCATACTCCTCTCATAAATAGTATCTTCTCTATAAGTATTAGAATATCATACTTGTCAAGTAAAAAAATTAAAAATACCATTGGTGTTTCTTTAGCGACATAACTGACTTCGGTTCTACCACGCAGCTCCACAGTACAACCGTGCCACGTAAACACAGCAACTTTAGCTCCTGTATGAAACTCATACGGCTTTCCTTTGACTAGTTCAGTTCCAAATAACTCTGCGTAGCCGCTTTTAACCTAAACAATAATAATCGTGAGAAATATTCATGAGAACACCTAATATTACCAATTATATTAACAACCAACTTCTAAAACGACTTTTTCATTTTTGGATTCCACTTCAAAACGAAGTTCGGAGTCCGGTTCAAGCTTGAACTCTTGCAATTGTACTTCTGTCATTATTAATACCAAATTTGTATTTGTAAGTAAGCAATGTTTACGAATTATAAAAATATAATTTCTATAAGGTTCTATAAAATGATTAAAATGTTTTTCAGTTATTGAAAATTTATAATCTCTTGTATGTTGGAAATATTTTGTATTTTGATAACCGCTAGCATTTATTTTAATAAATATGTCATTGAACTGTCAAATATAGTTACAAAAAGAGTTAATTGTCATCCTTAGTTACAGAGCAAGTATCATCAAGAAAAACGATATTTAATAACATGAACTTAACGATATGTTATGCTAACACTATAATGTACTATTTTTATAATAATCTCTTGATTTACTGTTTTATATAGTACCGTTTCTTCAAAGTCATAGTTACAGATAACGGTAAAATATTGACTTAATGACGGGCCCAAATTAATAAAAATGAATATTGAATTTACATATCTGTGATTTATGAACTTATCTTTGGTTGACAACGATCGAGTGTTTTAAAAATATTTTGAACTGTTTTCAGCGTATATATTAATGATTAAATGCAAACTCTATTTTATGTTGAAAGTATTAGAAGTAGTAGTGTATTTACGTAAAACTAATATAACACTGATTATCTAATTAGTAAAGTACACAATTAGACATGGAAAATTCATTCTTTGAATATCGTGATAAAAGTAATGTTGCTGAAGGCGAAAATTCTGGCAATGAAATAGAAAATAGTATTATGGATGAATCGTTTGTCCCTATAAAAACACCAGTCAAAAAAAATCATACTATAGTTATTCCCGAATCGGATGATTCAGGAACTGATGGTATGTTAACTACAATATACTTATGCTTGCGAGCGCATTCCATTTGTTATTAGGCATCCTTAATATCATAATTCTATATTGATATAATGCAGTTAAATACCTCCACAGTCTTAAATACATAACTGAGATAACTGCAAAGTTAAAGACGATTTTGGTTTTGGCCAGGAATAGGTTGGTTATAATATTTTTTCTAATTATTGGCCCAATTATATGTTTATAATACTTTATTAACTAACTTTCAAAGGTATATTCTTTTAACCCTAAATATACAAAATTTATAAATATCACTAAATTTTATATTCTTGTTGTTTTTTATTTTAGTGGAAGCTGATGAAGATGTGTCAAATATGTCCAAACAAAGTGATATAAATGTTAGTAGCAGTGATGAAGGTGGTCAGTATTTGAAAGATAACTCAATATTATGAATACTCCTTTAAAGTTATAGTTAATATACTTTTGGTTTGATTTTATTTTATTTATTACTTTAAAGCATTATACCTTAAAATGCATTTATTTACCATTCAGATGATATGCAGACAAACAATTTAAGGAAATTAATTTCTCCAAAAAAAATTGTGTTAATTACTTCTGAGGATGAAGGTAAGGGAAGATTTGTAATTTAATTTAAAATAAATTTAATTAATGAAATTATAAAGTGTGCTTTAAATTTTAAAGTAATAAAAATGTTTATAATTTAGAATCAAAGCCAAATCTCAAAGGCTCGAATAGAGCATCCATTCGGTCATCAATTTCATTCATTGGACGGAAGAATAAAAAACGAATAATGCAAATAGATTCTGACACAGATGATTCAATTGTCATTGAACATAATAGACACAAGAAAATTGTTTGCTTAAAAAATACACCAGCAAAAATGAAAGTAAACATAAACATGAGTTATGAAGATGGTGACAGTGAGCATACTGTTAATGTAGATACTGACTGTGATGATGATTCAATACATGACAAAAGTCATATTAATAATAATAATAATAATAGCTTCCTTAGGAACATTGATAATGAGGCTATTAATGAACATAATTTATCAAAAAGTTTGAATTCTTTACAAAAAAGTGATGTAAGTAGTGGTAATAATGTAGAATCTGTTTTTAAAAATTTTGAAGAAAACACTGTTTATGATAGTGAAGATACTGAAGAATATGATGCAAATAATAAATCAGAAGGAAAAGAAAGTGATAATTATGTTAATAATTTTCAAAAGGAACAAAAAGATAATGTAAATGATTCAGATGCCACTGAAGAATATAACACAGAAGATTCAAATAAAGTTCATACCGATGTAGGTGAAGATGATGATAATAATGATGATGAAATGTTTGTATCCCGGGCTACACGTATGAGTATAATGGGTATTGTACCCAAAGATAATGAAAGTGACGATTCAGATTACATAGAATCTGATGATGTAAGTTGTTATTCTATATTTAAAAGTAAAAATCTATCTCACTTTCTGACAAAAAAATTGGAAATCACCAATAAGGCAGCATTATATAAATATTTTTTTACGATGTTGATGCATGCAAATAGCTTTTTCATTCATTGGCACATATATTAGCTTAACCATACCTTTCGTTTCAGTTATCCCGACAAAGTTCTGCTGCGAATAATGACTTACCACATTCTAGTATAAATATACCTCGACAAAGATTTGCAGGGAATAATCACTTACCAGACTCTGGTATAAATATCATAGAATCGCCAAAGCAGATAGATGATGATGACTCTAGAATCAGCTGTTCACCTTTTTCTAGTCCCTTAAAAGATATCACTAATAATATTTCTCTGAATAACAAGTCATTTAACAATGACAGTAATGACAATGCTGTAATATTAATTCAAGAAGAGTCTGATTTAAAAAGTAATATTCAAAAGAAATTACATAGCTTAAAAGAAAATGTGATTGATGATGAAGTAACAATTATTGACTCAAAACCAGAAGTGATAGCTCTCAGCAGCGATAGTGAAGATGAGGTAAGTGGTTGTCCATAGCTTAATATTTCTTTGTAGATCATACTTTGGCCCACTGTTTTCAGATATGATGATAGCCTTAAATTCCATTGATCAAATTAAAAAATAATGGTCTGAAAAGAATTTAAACACACAAACATCCATAGCAATGTTAGTCTAGTTTTATTTATTCAGAATTATTTTTAATAAGCTAATATTTACAAGACAATTTTCCTATTAATTTTCAATAGTCCCTGTTGTCTATTTATTTATTAAACGATATTTTTATTGTACATATGTTTTGATTGTGTTTTTTTTATTTTAAATAATTAAACTTTCTATGTAAGAATATACGACTGCGTAAAACTAAGAGATGAGCAATAAAAAAATCTAAGAATATACCTATTAGAAATAAAAGGCAGTCCTTCCGAATATTAAACGACATTTTAGAGTGAGACTTTGTCCCTAGAGAATGAGATTTTTATGAACTAAGCAACTTTTTTTCGTAAGGTTGATGGGGAAAAATAATATTTTGTGGGTAACTAGAGATTTTATGTCGTCTATAATGAAATAACGAATTGTGATTAGTAACGAACTGGTGTTTGTTCGAGATACATTACTTTCGGTGCACACATTTTAAATGAAGTTCATTACATTTTGATTTGTTTGATTAATTCAGTTTAGATTTGTTAAATAAGTTGTAAAAATCAAACCAAAATGCCGAGATCTTCTGTAAGTGACTATCTTCCATTGTCTATATTTTTTTAATATACTTACAAATTTTGTTGAAACAAACGTAGAAGAATATGAAAACTGTAAAAAAGTAGTAAATAATTTACAAAGTTTGTAATGATTCAGCTTAAATCAGAATTTATATTTTTAAATAATTTGATTAGGTAACGCCATTTTGTGTTTCAATTTTTTTTATAGTCATAGGTGAGTCATTTTTATAATAATATCGAACTATAATGTAATCTTCTTATTATTATACATATAATATTATATGTTTGGCATTAAAATTTGATGAAATAAACGGAAATTCTATATTAGGTACATTCTGCGAACGATACTAGTGTATTTTATGTATATTTTTAGACTTAAAAAGTTAATTCAAATACATTAGTGATATTATTAGCGATAAAACTCAACGTACATATTTATTTCCTCTTTGTTTGTCTTTGTCGACATCTCTTTCCATATATGCAATTAAATTTAAGAACAAGGTTTTTTTAAAGTATATAAGTAATGAAGAAATGACATTATCGATATTCACAATTAAATGAAAAAGAAAAACAAATTTAATTCTCCATAAAAAACCCGAACGAAATTCTGTTCAGTGATTTTAGCGTGATAATATAACAATTAAACCCCTTTTAAAATTCTAAATTGTTTTTCAACACTCAATTTTCAATTATAGTATAAATCGGAGATTGCGCGACCCATTAAAAAAAAGGAGATCTCTCCTAAAAAGGAGATCCGCCTAACGTCGTCTCAGCGTGTGAATAGTAATATAAAGCAGTACTTGGTGCCAGCTAGCTATCCGAACCAGGTCGTCTACGTGAAGAAACATGTCCGTGAAAATGAGCTGCTTAAGCTGAATGGCCTCCGTGCGGACCTTGACAACGTCAGGGTGAGAGACAAGTTCTCTGTGTTCTATGATAGTTATCACATCACTTGATAGTCACAATCAGTCTCGATCTAATATCTTTTCGAGATTAAAAGATTTTATAAAGTTCGAAACGTGTCTTACTACGTACATATTCCCAACTATTAAGCTTCTTGTTCGTCTACCGAACGCTCATAAAAATATGTACGTTTGTTTGATGGTTTCCAATTTAACTTAAACTTTTGTGATAACTGAAGTGTTTATATACTATATTGTAGCTTTATACTCCAAAAATCTTAATAAGGAACAAAGTTTTATTAAATAACAATAAATTATTAATTAAAAATGCAGGAACTTTTGGAAACTATGGATCTCAATACATTACCTGATGGTGGAACGAAGTTAGTGCAGCGGTTGACTGATCTTGAGGACGAGGTTCGGCGCCAGGGCGATAAAGTTGCAAATATGGTCATCGATTCAGGTAGGCATACTCTAAGTTTTTGTAGAAAAATTGCTTCGGCTACTTTATTATTTAAATATTACAGTTATAACATATATCATATTTGATTCAACGCTCTACTTTGTCTCATAAGACCAAAACATATAACAACGTAACGTTAGTAACCTCCGTAATTAATATATTTCATAATATTTCTTCTGAATTTAATATAGCTGTAACCTAAGAACCTGTCCATTTTCCTGTATTTTCTGTTCTATGAGAACTTTAATGTTTCTGAAATATACATATACACTAGGGTGGGTCAAAAAAATCAACTATTTTTTTTTTACAATTAATACGGAAAAATGGGTTACTAGGCACCTTAAAAAAATTCTCACCAAATATGAACTCTTAATTTTAATAGGAAGATCCTCCGCGTCGCAGTTTTTCATTTTTTTTTCAGTCCAATAGAAAAAAATTCATTCCTCATCATTAATTGGTCGTACAGAAATTTTTTTTTAAGAATTTTGTAGGAAATTTAATGCTCTACAAAAAAGGTATCTTATGTTTTTTCCGTAAACCTCACCATT
>JAOSYY010020276.1:0-17599 GCA_025727935.1 Hebomoia glaucippe
TTTCATAAGGTTCGTTCGAGCCGTTTCGGAGGAGTTCAAGTTCGAACACCGTGACACGAGAATTTTATATATTAGATTTTAGCATCAAATTAGCAATCGTACGCATGACCCATCGGTCATAGAAGTTGTACTAGACGAGACCACGCTACAAGTTTCAACCCTACCCTGATAAAATTTGAAAAATCAAGTAAATTCTCATCAAAATTTCTCACAAACTGCGACCTGTGAAGAGCGAACATGCCCATGGGCAAAATCAAATCTCTATCCTGAAATTGAGAAGCCCAAGAGACACTTTTTTAACTTGTAAGTTCATGTACCGGAGTATTTTGAGGTTATCAATTGGTCTACTCCTTAAGTCCCATAAAAACATCGCTAACTGACAATTGTCAGTTGCTCCTTTTAAATTACGCCTTCTGATAATTAGACCTTAAAATTATTTCTGGTAATAGACTTAAAATTAGCAAACAAACTTTTAAATTAACGAATACGTTGGAAACAAAAGCTGTTTAATCATAGGACAACGTATTTTAAGATGCGACTTAAATTAATTCAATTCTATTTGAGAGTTGTTAAAAAATATATATATATATTATAAAAATTCTATGTACAGTATAAACAAACTTAATTAAATTTTTCAAATCAATTGTCGGAGATGAAGTCCAAAATGGTGACGGCCTTGACGTGACCTTGAAATGTTACCCTCAACGCGTCTCAGTAAGTTTTACTTCTAAAAACAGTTGCGACTAATTAAATAACTTTCAAGGCGATTTTTACTATAATGTATATTATAATTAAACTCTATTTTTACTAAATTCAAATTCTAACATTACCATTTCACGCCTGCTGGGCGTCCCGTGAAGGCTAATTTCGATTTTTCAACCATTTTATGATATATTTCAAAAGTGAATTATATTATAATAGAAAAAACATCTAATGTAGTTTCTCTTGTAGCTCTTGTGTCTCTTGTAGTTTTTGTGAAGCGCGATATAATGTGATAAAGTACTTAGATACTGATACACTCAGGGTACCAGCAGCGAAACTGTTAAACCACCTCAGAATTCGCATCAAATATTTAACTCCCTGAATAAAACAATATTTATCAATAGTTCGGTAACACTTCACTAACCGACGTGAAGTTAGAAACAAAATGCGGCCACGTAGATATGATGTTATACACCGCATCGCCAGGACTCAAAGTCGACATCAACTGTCTGTGAGCAAAAAGCTTATAGCTTTTAGAGATTTTCCCTAAAGTCACACCGAGGTGTATAAGTTTTTGGCAAGCTTCCAATTGCCGATTTGGCGGCGGTGATGAATTGAATGTGCCTATGATAGCTATGCCGATGGAGTATTTGTTGTAACCCTGGGTATGTGAGCCTATGTAGTCCCAACCTCTGCCGTAGTACACCGAGCCGTCTCCGCCCACTAAAAAGTTGTAACCGATGTCGTACCAACCTCGCGACTCGATGTGGAACGTTTGCATAGAGCGTACACGAAGAACGCACTGGCTCTGTAATACAAAATTGATCGGGTCACTTTTATATCAGTATCTAATATATAAAATTCTCGTGTCACAATGTTCGTTCCCATACTCCTCCGAAACGGCTCAGCCGATTCTTATGAAGTTTTATATGCATATTCAGTAGGTCTGAGAATCGGCTACTATATATTTTTCATCCCCCTAAATTATAAGGGTTGTCCACCCCAAACATTTACTTTTTATTTTTTAAACAATTTTGTTTATTTCTATTTTCCTATAATACAGCATATAAAACAAATACAATTCCTAATTTTTTAATCGCAAAATATTTAGGTGCCAAAACGAAGTTTGCTGGGTCAGCTAATATATATATATAAATTAATCTCTATTTCCCTTAATCATCGCATCACACGATTTCGCAAATTATTTCTCTGTTGCATTTTTTACAGTCAGCTGAAAGTTCTTATGAAAGAAAAAATCAATAAAGTCAAGAGAAAAATTAGAAATATTGCAGAAAATTTAACAAATATTTTAATTTTACACAACTGAATGTATCCATATAACATGTTAGACGACCGATACGGAAAACGAAGACAGATGATAGTACTAATCACACCTTTGATGATGGGACGGAAAAAAGTCGATACTGATTAAAAATAAATATATTTTTAAAACGTTTTATTAGCGTTGTTTACGTTCCATCATGTTACAGCTTAATGAAACGATAGATTCATAAAAAATACATTACTTTACTACAAAAAAAAACAGCAGTGAAACATGATAACAAAAACAACCGGACGAGACGTAACGTGATCGAGCGTAAATAACGCTAATAAAATGTTTTTAAATATAATTTTTTTGTCAGGATCGACTTTTTTCCGTTCCTTCATCAAAGGTGGCATTAGTACCATCACCTGAGTTCGTTTTCTGGAGCGGTCCCCTAACACGCCTTATATATTTCAAAACTACTAATGTTAAATCACTAGCAAATATCTTTTGTTATACGTATCACAGGCTATTTTTATGTTTAAAATGACCACGCGTAAAATCGCGGGTTAGGTATCTCAAATATCGAATAAAATTATAGAAATAATGATTAATGTTTATTTCTTACCTGGGTATTACAGGTTTCTGTAGCAGTGTGCGTTATAATAACCCAAGGAGCCGGCTGTCTGATAGGGTCCAATGGACCTTCGACCGGTTGAGCCAACCAATCTGTTCTAGACACTATTCGCAAGTAATCTGGCGAAATAATCTGAGGTCCAGCTGAAATTAATTTATCGGCAGCATCAGTATACGTTCGCCTAAACATTAACACTGTTTCTTTCTAACACAAAAAGCAAAATGGGACAGGTGTAAATTTTACAACGACAAATCCATACCTAACAATAAAGAAAATTGAAGTGAACGTTTATACATATGGCAACATATTTCTCACTGTATATAAATGTTCATGCGATACTTATAACAGGAAAAAGTATGTATAATTTTTTGTTCGTTCCGGCTTATCTCCGAAACGGCTGGAGACAGCTCATGTAATGGTGCGTAATATAGGATAATTTATTTCATAATTAGCATCACCATGCAGACGTGAAATCACCGCGTATAAAATCAAAATGTATCCAAGAAGAGGATAAAACAGTGAAATACTTAACTAACTAACACAAAAATATGTCTGCCCCATGGATAATAAACACAAACCGTCATGACATATGGATTTAAAAAACATTCCAGTGTATTTTATACGAAAACGAATTTATGGTTATTAACTTTATTAGGTGAATAACCGTAATCTTCCAGTGAATAACCGTTAATTTTTAGCTATACATTTATTAATAAACATCTTGCATAAACGTTTAGATCACTGTTATCAAAATTAGTTTTAAGAAGGGTTGTAATTAGTCATGCAAATGTAATCTCCTTCCTTTTTGTTACTGATAAGAACGAAACTTTGTCTACAAACATTACTCGTGGTTGTCAACAGGTAGTCAGCTAAATTTTTGTATAGATAATAAAAAAAAAACCGTGCAACCGATCTATACATCTGAAATATTAATTATTAATGCTTTATAGAGCAGATATAATCACTTTACTATAAGAAAAACAGCGCCGAGCGAGCTAATTCTAATAATATGCCTTAATTTCTATAAATGTACGGGCCCGTGGGGTTGCTTGCATAATATAATAAGGTTGAGAACGACATAATTGAAAACAAACACTCAAACATGGAAACAATATAAACTCTATATAGCGAACTTCATTACTGAAACACTATTTAATACGCAAACACTGCTACGATTTATTTTCCATTGTAACCATTATATAGAAGCATTCTTTATAGTTTAACTTTAGAGTAACAAATGCTCTCAAAAATCTAAATTTCACCAAGCTTTAAACAAAATCCTGATACAGACGTACATATTGCGTACGCACCGTAGAATTATCAGAAAAGTGATTATTTATTTGTTATTATTTCTCAGCATTTAATTTTGCAAAAATTTAAGCACTTATTTTTCAACCGTTTAAAAAACTCTTTACAATGCAACGCATTACTAGGTACGTTTAACTTCTCTATATAGAGTTTACTGTGTAGTTGGGTAGTTTCAACTTACGCCCTATGGCCATTAAAAGCATGCACACAAACACGAAAACGACGACGCTACAAAGATTAAACATTGTATATGACATATTATGGCATTTTTTAAATCTATACCAGATTATTAATATTATAAAGCTGAAGAGTTTGTTTAATTGATTGTGCTAATCACACATTACTGATTCAATTAAAAAAATATTTTAGAGTATTATTTGTATAGCACCACATTCACTAATGAAAGGCAAAACAATCACAAAAATAAACTGTCAGTTCTATATGAGGGAACTCCATCTATAGCTATCTAAGCCTAAAAAATGGCAAATCTAAGCCGACATTACATAACGACAGTTAAATTCATATATAATCAAAAAATTTCAAAGACGGAATAAAGTAAGATTTATTTTGCGTATTAGTAACTAACTTTTGCAAAATTTTGTTATCCATCTTATCATTTTTGGACATTATATATAAACACACTCATTTCTCTTGTTTTATGCATTGATAGATGTTTATTCTTTGTAACGTCGTTTTATACAAATCATCAAACATACCTTCTTTAGTGCAAATCTTGCAGTGCATATCAAGACAATTTTCATGAAAATTTTCTTTCTTATCAATTCCAGGACTATCAGCCTTTGTTAGTAATGAGAAGAAAATCAGCATGAATGTTAAAGGTATTATGATTGATAATAATATGATCACTTGAAATTCACTGTAGATCCCCACCACCAAATTGCAAGCTGAAATAATTATTGATATTTAACTAATTAGACATACGCACAGGACACACATTTGCCAAAATTAACCATACATGCTACAATTGCATTACACTGGGTAATAAATTATTATAGTTTTAATAAATATAAAACATCAAAAGTACTTAACGAGAGAGGCAGCAAGGATATTTTGACTCAAAACGGGGAAGTGAAACATTTAAAGATCATTAGAAAAGAAATTTATACATTAACTTAATTAATATATTAATATAGATTTCTAAGCCCTATTTACTATAAAAAAATTCATAAGCCTAACAAGTCTATCGTTTTATTAAGTATTAAAGACTCATTTAAGACATATTTATGAATAACGCTGTAATACTTACATAAATTAATTTAGGAATTCAATTTGGAATAGTCTGAGGCTATATAAAACTAATTGTGTCAATCAGAATAGCGCAATTTGTACATGAAACATCACAATTAATATTCATAAAAATCTCTTAAAATAGACTACCTCGAACACATTTAAACACTCAATAGGTCTTATGAAAATTTGTATGGATAACAGGGTTTGTTTTCACTGTACAAATACTTACTTGAATTTTCTCCTTCATATGTGGATGGCATTTGCGGTGATTGCTTAGTCCTTGATTGTATTTGAGTGACTGTTAAAATTATGACAAGTATAGCAATTAACACGGCTATACACACTCCTATGATAGTAGATTTATCCTGTAGAAGTATTTTGTACTTCTTTTTAGCTGTAATACATCGTGTTCTTAATAAGGAGAACAAATCAACGTATTAAAAAAATGTAATATCAAAATAACAGTATCTTTCTCAATGTATGTACAATATTTTAAATTTAAAGCTTATTAAAACATTTATCTGTGTTTGTTCTTGCTGACTTTGAAAGAGCTAGGCCTATTTCTATAAAACCACTGGCTGATAGTTAATATTGTGAGGAATCTCTTACTACTTTTAATTCATCTTCATCAACTAAATATATATATGTATAATTTCTGCAGTTGAAATCACAGAGGCCATTAAATTGAAAATGAATAAATAATCATATAGTTTTTTTTCTATAATAACAATATATCTTCTATATCTATTTCAAATACAAAACATAATACATACAGAAGTATAATTGGAAAGTGACAGATTTGGCAAATTTATTGTTCATAATTTTTAGGTTAAGCTTTTTATGAAAGACACAACTTTTTAAAGTATCTAAATTATAGTAAAAGTATTATGATATATTTTGACAGTGTTATTGCCAACAATTAGCCAAATCAAGTGGTGAAACGAGAGTAAATATTAAAAGGAAATTCTTTAATTATTTATAATAATAGGAATAAATGGCGTTTCATATTGTAACTACACACTATTTGTTGAAAAAATTTCAGTCAGTTAATTACTTATCAAAAGAAGTAATTTCCGTCTGTACCCCTAATGAAACTACTCTAATACAAGGCTTCCACACTAATCTACAATTTTTTCACTTTTCCATCGCTCATACTAAATCCAAAAGTTAACAGTTTTTAATAATTGTTATATTTTATAAAACAGATTAGGTTATTCAATCGTTACTTTGATCATTTTATGTACTTTAGATTCAGTTCAATTGTGAGCCAAAGGTCTAGAAACTGGCACATAACTTATATATATTATATAACTTTATTTGTAAGTAATACATTAAAACAAACATTACATATTTCCATTTTCTCTACAATACATGAGGCTGTTGATATGTGAAATTTCTTTAAACTTTACCTAATGAATATGCAAACATTCAATTATTTTTTCTTCAATAATACTATCAAATAAACAAAATGGCAGTTGTTTAACACTTCTACAGTCTTTCTAGTTTCTAGTGAAATTATAAGGAGATGTAGACATAATTATTAAGAAATTAAGATAATTATAGTACATAGTGAGAATGAATGAAAGTCTGATGTCATGACACATAAATAAAACAAGTGTGAAAAGTAAGGTCAGAAATCATCGACCGAGACCAAATCAAGGACATTTTGAGTACTGGCCCCATAAAAATTTTAAATAAAGCATTCATAAGAATTACTATAGGATTAGAGAAAACGAGGGGAGTTTCTCAGGGTCATAGTATCAAACTACTCATTCAGTAAAATAGCTTTTTATGTTTCAATATAATAAACAATATTGCCATAAAACAACTTTTTCATAGCAGGCAAATACAATATTAATTTAGCTTCTTTTAAGGTTAATGTATTATCTGTTTGTAAATTTAACATCTTGAACTTTCCTTAAGGCATCCTTGATTGGCTATTGATATATTCGCATTTAAGTATTCTGAGTCATTTAATGTACTTTATGATTTTTTCATGATGAATGTCCCGATTACAGCTCAAACCATTTGTGCATCTTATATCATCTTTGTCACAAGACATTTTAAATAACAGTCAAACATAATTTCTGAATCAAATAAGCTGTGGTGTTGCTTATTGTATTGACAAGGCCAGAAATAACAAGTAAATATGAATTTGAATATTAAAACAGAACAGCTATGCCACAAATTGTCTAAATTGCCTAATCAAATGTTTGGAGATCATGATATGGACTGTTTATTTTGAAAGTGGTGTAAGTCCATTTTTGAGAAAAATGAGCTATCACATAATCCATGCTTAATTTAATGTATTTTTTATATATAACTAGTCCATTTTTAATTTCTCAAAAAAATCCCATGTTTTGTAGAACTAAAAATCGGTTGGTAAATGAAATTGCATAATCATCATAATCGTAATCCTTTAATTTTCTCGAAACAAAAGAAAATGGAAATTATATATTATGTACCAGTGAACACTATAACATATATACCCGTAAAAGATATATTATATACTGATTATGGAATCTATATAGCTCCTATACCACATCAGTAACTTACAGTAATTTGACAGAGTGAAATTTATTACTAATAGTTGATCGTCTTTATATATAATTATATATATTTCTAAATAAGAGGATGTTTGTATATATGACATCTCTAAATTCAGAAACTACTTGACCAATCATTTTGAAAATTGATATGTATTATATAATACATAAAGGTTTATATGCCATCCCTATAAATCATAATACCTTATGTGACACAACTAAAGTTTTTTTAAAGATTTTAACTGGTATAATGCATATAAACTTAAAATATATAATCTAAAAGATATATCACTCTTAATTAATGATTAAACAATGTTTTTATTTGTTTATTTAATGTTTATTTACCCAAATGTGGTACTAAGTGTTACATTACATCATCAAACACAAATGCTGTCATTTAACATGCAAATGAAGTAAAACCTATAAATTATAAATCAAATCAATAATTTATTTTTACTAAAAAATACATGAGCGCTTTTAAATGCCTCTAAAAATTCCTCACAATATAACATTTATTCACAAATATTATTCTGCAGGAAACAATCAAATATACATATTATGTGTGACATTCGAATATACAGTCAATTTTTATATGTCCATTGCTTATATCTTAATCATAAGACAATTATAAGTACTCACAGATATTTTCATTTTTCGAGTGTGAAAATTCTTCTTTGTTTGCCTCATCGTCAGTTTTAGTATATGATGCATTTTCGACACCTGTTTTATTATGTATAATTTGTTTTATTGTTACTGGACCGTTAAAGTATGTGTTGTTCCCAAATTGAATGTTATCAGAGTCACTGACGGAAACACTGCCAAATACTGGAACTGTGGTGGCGTGCACTAAAGATGCAGGCAGTGTTGATAACGTATTACTGGCGTTTGCTGTTGTTCTTTCGGAATTTTGATCATTTTCACTATCACTAGATTCTTCGGCAACTAGTATGTCGCCCAGATCACCTTCAACCTTAATTTGCTCGCTTTTGTTAGAAGTTGGGTCAAGAATCATTGCCATCTTATCAAAACGTTCGTTAACGTTTCCATCACAAGCAAAACATATTAATTTTCAGTAATTAAAAGTCCACATTATGACAACGATACAATAACATTATTTGTTTTAATTAGTTATCTATACCGAGGATAATTGGAATGGTCAAAACTTTAATGCCCATTAATGAACTACCTAAATTTAGATAAAATTTGACAAACTACTAAAGCTAACATAATTAAAACATTTTTAGCATAAATGTCAACATTGAATAAAAATATGTAGATAGTATCATAGTAGATCATTATTATCCCCGCCACTGGAACAGCCATATTGAATAAAATTGCCGCAACTGGCAAGACCTTCAAAGTTAGGCGCGCGACTTTGGTTAAGCACAACTATATCGACCATTTATATATAATATTGAATGAATCATAAGATTATTATTATGTTTGATTCATAATTAATTGAGGTATCTAACAGTATTGGCAATTGTTTATTAAAATTAAGGTTTTTTTTATTGAAAACATTTTATTATTAAGTAATTTATATTATTAATTTTTAAGTTTTTTTTGTGTAATTTATTTTTTTAAATTGCTTCTAAAATAATAATATATATTTTTAGTTGAATTGAGTTGGCATTCAGGACTTGACAGTTAGAACCTGTACTTTATAAATTACTCTGTTGTCCTAAGCGATACCTTGTTCCATTGGTACTCAACCTTTTTTTAATACGGGCCACAAAAACGTTTTAACCATGGTGTCGCGGACCGCAAGTGATAATAATTTAGAGATAAAAAATGACGTTTTTCAAAATTAGCGGTTGCTATACATTAATATTAGAAAAAGACAGGCTAGTTAAAATATCATTAAAATATTACGCTAGATGATATGTAAGAAACAAATCTTTTGAAAAAAAATCTGAGATGTGATTTTTGAAACTTTGAGCAAATAGACCGATAAGTATTTGCATAGAAGAAGTACACAGAAGGAGGGGTATCAGGCCGCCTTTTTTGTGGCAAACGCTCACTGGAACGCACCGTACGCAGCTGCGTACTAAATAGTTATCTAGCTACCTATTATTTTAATCGGCGCGGGCACTATTTCGCGCGTTGCACATAGGCGTGAAAATTAAAATAATTACCAATTGCTCTAATTTCACGCGGGCCACTGGTAAAGGGCAGGCGGGCCGCAGGTTGAGAATAGCTGCTCTAGTCTGAACCTTCAACTTTGATAAATTGAGCATTAGAGCTTTAATTGTAAAATGTATACTATATAATATTTTTTAATTATTAAACGTATACTGTAATATAAATTTTAATACTATAATTGGAAAATAGGAATGATTATTGCAAACATAATATACTGGTTAAGAAGCTGTGGGATATACGTCAAGGTCAAAGTCATTCTGTGTATAAAAGTACCTGACGTTTGTACGTTGTGACGTCTACAGTTAAAATCAAACTGGAAATTATTTATTGCTAGTGATGTGTTTATACCGATATTTCTTAGGGCTAGGTTATATTAATATATTACTTACGTAATATTATAACATTATTATAATTTTATAATATTGTAACTACAATTTCTATATTAGTAATAGTTTACTCAGATTTAATGCGACTGCCTTCCTGTTCTATGTATTTATTGGTTTACTAAGTATCTTATATAAATAAGGATAATAATTAATGAATATGTGATCTGAAAATAACTGATTCTTTTGCTATTTATACAATATATAAAGTAATTAAGTGATTTATAAAATCCCGAGTCATCTATTTCACTTTCTAATCTTAGTAGTATATTTTCTTCTCAGTCGCACTAAAGTTTTTGTAAAAGTATATGAATGAAACGGATGCCTAGACGATATAAGGTTTTTTACTCGAAATTCTCTTCAAGAATCTAATAGAAGTCAATATTAATCCGAGCTATATTATACAACTTAATTTAAATACCCTTAATAAATATTTTGCGAGTATAAAATAATACTATTAACTGAGTTTGCCAGAATACTAATATACGAATCCTTCCAATACTAATGTCTCTTAACGATTATTAAAATATCTATCCCATCACTACTTTTTACAAAGATTTCAAGTTGCAACTGTCTCTTCATTCCGATTTTAGACTATATAACGGTGATTATGTATTTTATGCTCCTTTTTTAGTTACTATACAATAAAATATTTTATTAATTATTCTGCCCAACCAATCATGGATACCGGTGAGTTCTTCTAAAATTGTATAAAATCATATTAATTGTAAGCTTTTTACCTCGTTTTCATCCGTTTATCGGCTATAAAAACATGTGGTTCGATTTATTTATTATTCACATCTGTGCAAGTTTTATTATCATATCGTTCTTGTTTCTATTCCTTTATCTAAATTATAATATTATGCAGTGGGCAGCCTTATTTTCACCGAGGTTAGAGGTGATGTGAAACAGACATATGTAACAACTCCCAAACCTTATGGTAAGTACCTAATATTGTTTTTCTAAAATTTAGGTTGTATTATGGACGATACATATTGTGATAATAATTAGTTTATAACTTTGTCTAAATACAGCTTAATTTACATTACTTGTAGATATCTGTGTCTTAATTCTTGTTAATTTCTGAAATGCTCTGATTTTTTTCATAGGTATCTAATGTTATACGAAGTAATTCAGTATCTTATCATTAATTATCATCATATAACGAATTATAATAATTTATAACCTTAAATTGTTGTATACAAAATTTTGAGTCTGGTAAAATCATAGAATTTATTGTGTATTTTGTTTAATACATTAAAAATATGTTCTGCCAAAGTGGCCTAAATCTATTTTATGATCAAGCTAGAGGCAATTCAGGTTTAATCTTAGCTTTGTATATTTATATTTTTTCATAAATACTTGAATACAATAACTTCCTTTGTTCACATCGTAGTCAGGATAGTGGTAAACTCTTCCACTTCCTCTTCTCCCAATAATGCTTTTCTACACATTTACAATTTTAATTCACACTTGATTATACCTTACCTAAGGATGTCTAAGTTTTAATATCTTCTAAGATATAAAATACTCCTTGGAATCAGCTCGACCAATTTTTATGAAATTTTTTATGCATATTCAATGGATCTGACAATCGGCTATTGTATATTATTACTTCCCCCTAAATTTCAAGTCTGTTTTTATGATACAGCATATAGAAATACATACAAACTCTAATTTTCACCCCTCTATCATCAGCTGTATATATTTATGTTGCAAAACGATATTTGCTGGGTCAGCTAGTTACATATATAAAATATTGCTTCTTTTATTTTTTGGACAGGGATTATGGCTTTCCAGCTACAATTCTGATTTACTTTGACTTCTTAAATCTCGTCAATAGTTTCAAGAAACCTCCCAATTTATTGTGTTGTCCTAGACGAAAATAAAAACCAAATACAAATTTACACAAGATATATATATGTTATGTATTCTTTATAATTCCTACAACATCTTGTAACATATTGTGAAATAAACAAGGTAATAGCATTGTTTAAAGTTTATTACAAATAGTGAAGCTTATATACTTTCATTTATCTAGTGAACATACCAACTCCACACCTCCTATATAAATTTATTTCACAAACTGATATAATAATTGATTATGTAAATAGCAACAAAAAAATTAATTTTGATTTTTTTTTCATGTTTTAAAGGTAATTGCGATGTAAAGATTTATAGAAACACTTGTAAAGTTTCTTTATTCAAATGGCTGTTACAAATTTTTCTACCAGAAAACTATCCAAAAAGTGTAAGTGAAGATTACACAGAATATCAAGTATATGATACAGCGCAAGCCTTTTTCAGCACAATTTTAGGTAATAAGTGTATTTTATATAACATGATTTAATCAGTAATAAACAAAACAATTTTCGACCTACCAGTGGTGTTATTAGAATGTGTAAGTACAAAAATACCAACAAGTGTTGTATTGTCAAGCATATTTATTGGGTTAATTGATAATTTTCATTTTGAATTATTTTACATACATAACATATCATAGGATACATAGAGGTACTCGCTCCTGTAAAGTCAATCCAGAAGTTACACATTCTGATACTTAAATAGATAATATGTACATGTAAGAAACCTATGACAATGCATAATTGAATTGTTTGATATGTTGTGCTTTCTCACCTAAATCTCTCAATGCATTTTGATAACATTTTGTATAGTGTACTTCTAGAGAGAATTGTAGATTAAATTTTTGTTTTTGTGCATGTAAAATGAAGTTAGGATAGCACGGATGAATATTATATTAAAATTATTGTTTGTTTAGTTTCAAATTTTGTAGGAATAAAAATGTATATATTTTTACAAAATAATCATAAAAGTTTTTGGAATCGGGTCAATGACTAGGGGACGGAATGGACAAAACAACAAATCTATACTAATACCAGTCAAACTACACACAAAAGTTAGTAGTTTATATTTACAACATCTTTCTTAAGTGTTGAACATTCTTTATCCTACCGAACTATTATCTATTGGGATTACAAACATGTATCGAAATTTTAAACACCTCAATAATTTCAGAATAATTGTAATAGGTATTTAGTATTAGTTTAAATTTGAAATAGACTTTATATAAAATATATTTATCTATATATGTTCTACTTCTGTTTCCAGATAATTTTAACCAGATTGTCTTTATAGAAATCGATGTAACTATGCTGAGGTTATTTCAGGAATTTTGGCGAATAAAGAAGTGTTGACCGGTGTAGGGGTCGGTAACGCTGAGGCGACACCGTTGGCAGCCACCATTACCTGGGTCATGAAAGACGGCTGCGGACATATCGGAAG
The DNA here is from genome assembly GCA_025727935.1 of Hebomoia glaucippe. NCBI lineage: Eukaryota > Metazoa > Arthropoda > Insecta > Lepidoptera > Pieridae > Hebomoia > Hebomoia glaucippe. The sequence continues at coordinate 13,537 of JAOSYY010020276.1, forward strand.
AATACTATTTGCATATATTTGCGGGTAAGTTACCGAATTATGTCAAATTATCTAAAGGTTGATTTTAATAATTAGTTTGCTATGACTTATAAAGGGTGTTTTTGGACTGCTCCCGAAAACGAAAACAGGTGATAGTAGTTGTGACACCTTTGATGAAGGGACGGAAAAAAATTCGATCCTGACTATATGTATAAACGTCATATTTTTAAAACGTTTTTTTATAGAGTTATTTACGCTCCGTCATGTTTGGTCAGCTAAAATAAACGATAACTTCATAAAAAATACTGAAATAAAAAACCAGTAATGAAACTCCAATCAAAAACAGTTGATGGTCTGGTCAAGTCGGGTGAACGCACGTCTTCGAGAGCCCGCGCTGACTTGTACCCAGAACTTCGTTACTAGAAAGATAACCAACGCTTTCTTGATCGGTGGAAATAATTAACGTATCTTCAATGACTGCTTCAGCCCCCCGGACAGAGAGAGGTTTGTTTTGGCGAATTTCTCGCTAGATGTCTGCGCGGGCCTCTCAAAGACGTGGTATCATAATGCTTTTTAAGCATATACTTTTTATGCTTTTCGCAATTTGAACTATTTATGTATTTTAGAATATCATTAGGACTCGATGTTTAAAAATATTTGTTTTTTGTTACTAGGCTGATTGCAACCAAATTAATTACTGCATATGTATATAAATAAATTTTCAGTTTTTTTATGTGTTTGTTAGATTAATATAACAGCTTTTGTCTACATGCTTATATTTATGGTAATACTAATTTTCAATTTTTGTTTATCTCTGCCGAGTAATCTTAGAAACGCCTGGCTCGATTTTGTCAGGGTTCTTACCGGCAGTTAGCTGATCTAGTAGCCGATAAAATCGGCAGCTTTGAAAAATAATTAAGGTTTCTTAGGAAATGTGTAAATTTGTGAAGTTCACTTAAAAATTAACGCCCCTGGTACATGGAGAGAGTTTCTCGCCTCAAATATACCAATATCAAGAAAAACATCACGTAAATATAATGTATATGGAAAGGTGATAATCGCGTCATTGAACGTACACAAATAGCGAAGCTTTTGTTTTTCTTTTAATAACAAATAAAAAAACATGATCGCTTATAAACTAATCTAAGTTTACAGACTGTTCACAACCGTGCCCTACTAAGCGAAAAACAGCTCAGAAACTCAGTCGGATACTCTTTTTCTGACTGTTTTCACTTAATTACACATTTGATTAGCATCATTCAAGTAATCAACAATTTTAAATTTACATTTAAAAAAACGTAACGTAGGACAAACTGTCTCCATGTAAATGGGGCTTGATTGGGGTGAATTCGCGAGACGCTAGTAATTGTTTGTTGTATGCATGTCTTTAGATCGAATCTGGATATTTATTCCAAGGCCTGGCGCTTCTATGCTGATATATTAAACGACGTAGCAATGTGTATCGAGCTTTGCATCCCATTCTATACTAGTTATGCTATGGAGGCGTTGTGCATTAGTACACTGTTTAAGGCTGTCGTTGGAGTCGCCGGTGAGATGTATTTTTTTTTTTATACAAATTACAGCCGACTGTACAGTGATTCAACTGCGATCGTGTCCAGTTGAAAAAATGTATCTGGAGTCCTTGAAACTTTAACTTTATTACGTATATTGTATCTGTAACAGAAAAACATGTAAATAATAATAAACAAGATTTTTTTTCACACCTATAGATACTTATAGAAAAAATTGAAAAATATATACCATACTGTCAGTTGCGGGTGACAGAGATAGTGCGCTGAGAAACCGATTTGTTTTTTCTTTTTTTCTTTTTCGGTAGGAAGGCAAACGAGCATATAATTCACTTATACAGGGTTTGGAGACTACACCCGAAAACGAAGACGATGATAGTACTAATTACACCTTTGATGAAGGGATGGAAAAAAACGACCCTGACTAAAAAAGCCATTTTTTTAACACTTTTTATTAGCATTATTTACGCTCCGTCTTGTAAGTACAGCTAAATGAAACAATAGTTTTGTAAAAAATACATTACTTTAGTAAAAAAAAGAACCAGCAATGTAGTTTAATAACAAAAACAACTGGACTAACATGATGGAGCGAAATAACGTTAATAAAACGATTTTAAAATATAATTTTTATTTAGTCAGAATCGAATTTTATTTCGTTCTCTCATCAAAGGTGTCATTAGTACTATCACCTAACTTCGTTTTCGGTAGCAGTCTCCAAACAGCCCGCATTAAGCGATTCCTGTCGCCCATGGACATCTCCAAAATCAGTAGATCTAGAAGACACGTTGCCAACCATAAGGCCTTATTTTATTTTTATTTCGAGTAAAAATTTTGTCTATTGTCTTTTTCCAAAAAGTAATGTATATTATTTATCACCGTGCTAATATGTATACAGCTAATAAACTTATCTATTACTTAATATTTTTTTTACAAATTTTAATATTCGTTTGTTCCGGCTAATCTCTGGTTGGGCTGGATTTTGATGTCACTTTCACAGACTTGTAATAACTTGGGCTACTTTATTTTATAAATACTAATTATTTTTATTAATTAATAAAAGTAATCAGTAAAAAGTATAAACATAATTATTCCTTGCGGAGGAAGTCGCGGGCATATAGCTAGTGATTCATAATATATTATATTTATTACATTAAATACAGAAGTCTTTTTCAAAAATTCTAGTTAAGTACTAGCTTGTTTAAACGGGCAGCAAAATATTATTAAAAATAATAACTGACATAATATGACTAAGTTTAGCGACGGGTACCCTAGATTTATTGGTCTTTATTTCGGACAGAAATCGCTTACAAAACCAGTTGAAGTGTTTGCCTTCCTATGTTATAAAACATTAACCAATTAAGATCTAAAATACGGTTTAAGACTTCCGAAATTTCTTATAAATAAAATGGTAAATATATAATTTTTGTTTATTTAGGGAGTGCAACTCGTATGGCCTTGACCCAACACCACGCGTTACGTTCTAATTCCGGTGATGTATTGGCAAAGGATTCAGCTCAAGAAACAGCAGTAAATTTAATTGCTTCAATCGTCGCCGTAATAATTCTCTACACTATTGGGTGAGTGTGCTATGGATGATATGAAATAACTATTTATTTATTCCTAGCTGTCCTAGTGCACTTCAGTATTTACATATAGCACCCAGTATTTAGATATTTGCAACAAACTAAAATAAAATATCCAAAACACCAACTGAGATTTTTCTCTTTAACGTTTAAAAGCTGTATAACTCTCCTCTTTACGTCACATTTTCCGGTTCTCCGAGTGGAGATGAATTTAACAAAGGAAAAATCTTTGAAATCGATTTTCTTGATTTTCTTAGTCTAAAATCCAATTCTTTAATATTATTTTTCTTTCAATAAAACCCAGTATTTTAAGAATTATTGTACTATTCCAAGTAGTTTCTATCCTGAAAATTGTTGTCGTTCGAGAGTTATCAGTGTCCGAACAAACCCGGCACTGTATTATACAGGGTGTAAAAAGACCGCTCCCGAAAACGAAGACAGGTGATAGTACCAATAAAACCTTTGATGATGAGACGAAAAAAAATTCTATCCTGACTATAAAAAAGTGATATTTTTTTAAAACATTTTCTAGCGTAATTTACGCTCCACCATGTTAGTATGGCTAAATGAAATGATAGTTTCGTAAAAAATACATTACTTCATTGCACCTAGCATCAGGTGTTTTTAAATTTGTGTCTCATTGCTAGTTTTTTTTTAATTACTAATGTATTTTATTTCATATGCATATTCAGTAGGTCTGAGAATCGGCTACTATCTATTTTTCATACCCCTAAGTGATAAGGGTGGTCCATGCCTAAATTTTATTGAAATAAAATTTGATATTATTTTTTATGAAACAGCATATAAAAATACATATAACCCGAAATTTTCACCCGTATTTATTAATCGCGATATAATTATGTTGCAAAACGACGTTTGCTGGGTTAGCTAGTATTATATAATATACTAGATGACCTGGCCACGCGCTGCTGTGGCTAAGGTTTTTGTTATATCAAATTGTAATTAGTAAGC
>JAOSYY010020306.1:0-17562 GCA_025727935.1 Hebomoia glaucippe
TAAGGTTCGGTCGAGCCGTTTCGGAGGAGTTCAAGTTCGAACACCGTGACACGAGAATTTTATATATTAGATATATTAAATTCTCGTGTCACGGTATACATTTCCATAAAAAACGTTAAGTTATTTACAATGAACTACATACTAAAGTTCCGTTATAATCGGTCCAGTTGTTTCGGAGACCTGAACTAAAATAGTGGCGTTTATAAAATTGTCTTTCATATGTATTTTCGTGCTATGCTTTATGAAAAATCTATAATTCTCGCATTGGGAAGAGACTACAATCGTGTATATAGCTGGCTGGGACGAAATTGCATCAACAAACAGTTAATTGATAAACATTAACGTTTGGATCGGACAATTCTCTTAGCAGGTAAGCAAAGCAAACATTTTGCACTGTCTGAAGGTTCTGTTTCAATATCCGGCATAGAATAGCATATCCAATTGCATCCGGCTAGGCCATGCACAGGCGGCATGAAATTTTATCATGGTAACACTATCGAATCGTGTTGGATCTTCTAGTTAAGGAATCTTGATAAACATAATATCCTAACACCTTTGTTTATAATCGGTGCGACGCAGCGTTCGTTATAATTTTTTATTTTTATTTGCATTACAATTTGAACGCTATTAAGGAATTTATAAGATGTCAAAGAAACTTTGCTTAGCAGTGATCTCGACAAAATTGGCCTAGCGATTTTGTAGTCCAGTTTAAAACAAACAGACAGACAAAACTTTAATTCTATTTATTAATATATATAATCTATAAAGTTAAGGTTGCATTGACAGATTTTGTAAGCAATTTCATAAGCTTTAATTCAATTAGCTTATAATTGTTTAAAGAGTCCCAAATATCTTTGATATTTATCAAAATCTGTTCAGCGGTATACGGCATGTAACTCGTTCTCTCATTTATGTTGGAATGATAATTTTAATATTAGTATTATTCTGCAAGTCAATTTCAACATTTACATAACATTGTTGGTATAATACATAACGATTTATACAGGGTGTTTGAAGACTAATACCGAAGCCGAAAACGGGTGATAGTAGTTATGATTCCTTTGATGATGGGACGGAAAAAAATTCGATCCTGACTGTAAAAATGTCACATTTTTAAAACGTTTTTTTAGAGTGATTTACGCTTCATCATGTTTATAGAGCTAAATGAAATGATAATTTCATAAAAAATATTGAAAAATAAAACCAGCAATGAAACGCAAATCAAAAACAGTTCATGGTCTACTCAAGTCAGGTGAACGCACGTCTTCGAGAGGCCCGCGCTGACATCTAGCGAGAAATTCACCAAAACAAATCTCTCTCCGTGCGAGGGAAAGTGCGTCTCCGTGCGTGCTAAAGGCGTCATTGAAGATACGTTAATTATTTCCACCAAACGATTAAGTGTTAGTTATTTCCAATTTATATTTTATGAGCTTAATTATTCGTACTAACTTGTCCTTTTAAGGAATTTAAAAACTCTAGTTTGCGTTTCATTGCTGGTTTCCTTTTTCAGTATTTTTTATGAACTTATCGTTTCATTTCGCTGTACAAACATGATAGAGCGTAAATAACTCTAAAAAAACATTTAAAAAATATGACTTTTTTATAGTCACGATCGAATTGTTTCCGTCCCATCATCAAAGGTGTCATAACTACTATCACCCGTTTTCGTCTCCGGGAGTAGTCTTCAAACACCCTGTATATAAGCGATAATATCACTGAGATATACTTTGAAGCAAACTCAATGTCCCGAGAAGGCAAGACATTTTAAGCCTTGCATCAGTATGACGCTCTATGTAGAGTATCGAAAGCCTTAGACGGACGGAACGTCACTTGAATACTAATGAAACGAGAACAATAAATATATTATGTGACTATAATTAATATTATAGTCTGCGCTTTCCTCTGTGTGTCATCTCTTACTAAGGGTCTTGTAGCGCGGTGTCACACTAAAAATCATTTATTATGTATAAATGATTTTTAGTGTCCAAAATAAATTTACAATTTGCAACAATTACTTGAAAAAGTTTCACCAGTATTTCGTAAGTGTGTACGGTCCTAATAATTTTTCTAAAATTAAATTACTTATTTCTTGTGACGTTACCGTTAGATTATGTCAACGGTTCCGAGGAATACGAACAAACTGACAAATTTGTTTATAATTTTAACTAGTAAATAATGAGTTCCGTCCGGCTCACGTACCACCGTTCATAGATGGAAAGGTCGTGAAGTGCTGTGTTTGTATCGAATTCAGTCTGAATTTACGAATGCTCGAAATAAAAATAAATAAGGCTGGCTGCATAATGTCACTAAAAATGACAAATGTCGTAATATGGCTATGTTAAGATTGGCGACGCAATGTTAAGAGCTTCTGGTGTAGGAGGTCAGGTCATTACAAAATTATTTATTACCGACTAGGATAAAGTAACCTGGGCCTTTGTTGGTTTCTCAACCGCGATCCAGTGAACCTGCGGACGGTGGGAGTTTGGGCAAGCCATAGACGTTTTAGTGGTTATGCCCTCCTACTACTCTGAGAGCCTGTTTGGCTCGTTAGTAGATTAACTATGGAACGGCAAGTCCAGCAAATACTTGGACTTGGCTCACGGGATAACCGCTTTGTGGGATGTGGATTCGACGATCATTGTCCCTATAGCCGTTAGCGTGAACGGTCTCATAGCGAAGTCTTGACCAACATCTAAAAAATCTCGCTAGATAGTTGGATCAAGGGACAGATGCAAAAGGCGGTACTCCTGGACACAGCACTTATCGTCAGAAGGTTTCTTTCTCTGCCCTCTGGTGGTCTTCCAGATTAGGTTTTTTATACTATTTTTATTTTTGTATTTTACTTTTATATCTATTTTATAAAAAACCTAATTCAGAAATGAAATATATAAGACGATTAATATATAAGAAGATAAGAATGTTTTATGGCTTTTCAAGATCTACTACATATAGTATTTCCTCGCGCTTAAGTACAGTAGATCAAAATTAACAGAAGTAAGATTTTTACTCATGAAGTATCTCGATATCTAGGTAATTAAGTGTTAAATTTAAATAAATACTTATGACTAAGTATTTGTTTACGTGAGGTGACGCCTTGATTTCAAGGTGATCAACGACTTAGGATGTAACATCACGTCCATCGAATTCTTTAAATATTTTATGAATTACGTTACTCTGGGAAAACCTGTTAACATACTAATACTCTATATACGAATAAAACTGATGTGTATTTTTGTAATACAGGTATAATCCGAGGATGGATCAAAAAGTATCGAGAATGACATGTTAATAATGACCATTGATAGTTTAATAATTTATTTTTTATAGTCTCCGAGTCTACGCACCGAGTCTAGTTCTTTCCCAAGGTTCCAGTACCTTTAAAAAGGTTTGTTGACCCTGAAAGAGCATGTTAAAAGAATTTTGTTCTCTTCACTGTATGATACACTTAAATTTTAATTATAATATTAGTGTATTAACAGTTTTTCCCAGAGTTACGTAATCCATAGATTATTTAAGAATTCCTACCATTTTTATTCTAATATGAAAGTAACAATTATTGAAATTGAAAAATGATGTTCGTAAGGAATGAAAATCAAAGAGTGCAAGATTATGATGAACTGAGTGAATATTTTTTATGATGGAAAGCGTGAGAGTGATGAAGAACGTGAATGTGGAAATAGTGAATCGAGCGATACGCTCCTTTTTGAACAGCTAGTGAAGGCGCAAGTGACTGGATATGACAGTGCTTATTTCTAAGAAGGATGAAAACAAAAATGGTAGTGATGAAGTTAGAAATTATTTAATACAAGAGAGATGTGATCAGGATGTAGTAACAAAGACTCAGAAAGGATGCTTGGATGGTTTGGACATGAAGAAAGAGGAATGAAAAATGACGAAGCAGGTGAGACTTGTGTGAAATCAGAGGTGGTCGACCTGGATGAACGTGCTGAGACCGAATCGAGAGCGTCCTAACTAACGACACTTCCTTGGTTTTATCTCACAAACATTCTTTACGTGACGGCGGCGGTGGCGGTGTTTGAAGGCTTTAATGGGAGTAGAGGAAGTGAAAGTAGTAGAGCCTTACGGGAAATAGGGGATTGTATGTATGTAATAATGTTTCTTTATATTTATAAGTATTTGTAAGAAAAAATCTACAACTACTTGCCAGTTTGTTCCGGCATTACTTCAAAAGAGCTTGACCGATTTTAACGCGACTTTCACGGTTTGATAGCTAATGTTACGAATAACTTAGGCTACTTTTATTTCATCATCACCATTCATCATAAGCGCTTATCATCGATACTAAAGACATATATTTGAGTACTAAGTATACGCGTATGAAACCGAAGGGTTGCTTGCTAGTATCGAATTTTGTAATATTTTTGAAAGATTGGTCGTGTTTCCGTTGCTAGGCGACCGTTTCGAAACTACAAAAGAGCCCTACGTTATGTCTTTCCTCAGAATCATGATTAAAAATATACTTTTATTCGAATCCATATTTCCACCGTGAAATTGTGTAGTGTTGTGTTAATATTAATAAAAAACAAAACAGGTTTATCACATTCGTACTTGGTAAGTGCGTGAGTACTAAAACACCTTGAATTATTTCGATTACCATATTTTTTTAAATACAATCTACTGATAAATAATTGTGGAACAAATTTTAAAAAATCTACAACTTAAATGTTTGTATTTTTTTTGCAATATATATAATTTTAATTGAATTAATACAAAAAACAGCACAAAATAGAATTTTCATAGCCTGTGCCAGTACTTGGTTATTTCTACCTGCTATTTTTTATTTTTAACCTGTTTTGAAATAATTGAATAAGCAAACGAATGAGTCACCGACGTAAGATGAAAACAACAGCTATCCACTCACAACCATTACAAAATATATTTTAATTAATATTTACGACACTATTCAAAATATCTTCTTAACCTGGGACTATAACTTTACAAGAACTAATTTTTTTTGAATGTTCCTATAATCGTCGGACACGGCTTGACCGATTTTCGTGAAATTTAACCTACTATCTACTTTCCATGCCCCTAAATGATAAGGGTGGTCCATTCCTAAATTATTATTTTTTTTTGCGCAATAATAATAAACAAATCGTATATATTTGTGGCAAAACGACGTTTGCTGGATCAGCTACTATATAATTATATATACATATAATTGGACTGTCTGCGTGTAATATATAAAAAAAATTAAAATATATATTCTAATGTAAACGGTGGTTGTTTTTTAATTACAAATTTTTGTCTGTGTGACGTCGAATCTAGGTTTCAGATGTACCAATTATGCTGTAAACACTGACAAATTACAGCGGGTAAGAGACTATTTTTATTTTAAGTACTATAGTTCCGCAATAAACTTAAAATTTTGAAATTTCTATCGGTCTGTCTCAATTGAATTCGAAAAGTTCTGTATGTATATAAAACTATTCCCGCGTAAGCTCAGAGCAACTGTTAATAATGTTAAAACAGATTGGCGGTCTTTTAGTATTTTAACGAAAATTTTTACACACTAATCGATGTCTTTGTCCACAAGCAATATACCTATAAATTTTGTCAGGCAAAAAAGGTGTAAGGTTTTTGTGAATGGGTTTAGGGATCAAGGACCCTTTGTTGTTAGACAAATATGAACCTGACGCGTCCCTACCTGTGTCTGGAAACAAGTTGCTTTAAGTATGACTCATGTGTGTCTAACCGTGACTTACACTTGATCAAACACGACGACATCTCCATAAACCCGTTAACACTTCAATATTATGGGATACTGTACCAAATATATAATTTTTTAACTTTTATAGTTAAACAAGATTGTCTTAAAAACCATTTTAACTTTTTAAGTTATCAATTAGTGATTAAGATGAGCCAGAGCAACTTTAATTTAATTTAACACAAATTTATTATATGTCGACAATTTAAACTATTTTTAGAATTGAAGTCGACATAAAGAAACATCAGATTAACGATTAAATTTACCAATATAATGTTAGAGTCATTGATGTTGAAGTTAAGCCTGCTTTATGTTTCGCCAGTGAAAGTCCCATTTAAATCGATTCAGCCGTTTCGAAATGTTAGCCAGACTAAAGGGAGCGATACAGACAACATTAATAATGAAATAGTTTCAAGTGCACTCAAAAAATAATCTGCTATTTTTAATTAGTAAACAGGCACAAAACTATTAACTTAACATTCGCTAGACTGACTCAACGATGTAAAAGTATATGTCGGCGATTCGCCAGGGTTGCCACGTTCAGAATCCATCATGATAACCACTCACTCCAGATCCAACTTGCTTCATTCCACCACGAAGGCCGGTATAGCAGTGTCGCTTTACAAACATGGCGGAGCGTAAATAACTCTAAAAAAATGTTTTAAAAACAAACTTATTTATAGTCAGGATCGAATTTTCTGTCCCATCATCAAAGGTGTCATAACTATCACCCGTTTCCGTCTTCGGGAGCAGTCCTCAAACACTCTGTACAATGTTTTTCAGGAGCAAAATGTCAACATTAGCTTATATGCTTGCGATGGCCGGTTTGGCTACAGCACAGCTCACTCTAGACGGGATCCGATGCGGGCAGCTAACCTGCCAACTAGAAGAATACTGCTCCCCGGAGACAAACAGATGCGCCCCGTGTGCAGTGGTTTGCAACAAAACCCATCACAACTTCGATTCTGGTCTCTGCATCAAAGAATGCCAAGGTATCTATAGTTTTAAGTACAGGGTGTTTGGGGACCGCTCCCGAAAACGAAGACAGGCGATAGTAGTAATGGCACCTTTGAAGGGACGGAATAAAATCCGATCCTGATTAAAAGAAAAACATTTTTAAAACGTTTTCTTCGCGTTATTTCGCTCTACTATGTTAGGCCAGCTGTTTTTGTTATCATGCTTCGTTGCTGGTTCTTGGAACTATCGTTTCATTTAGCTGTACTTACTAGATGGAGCGTAAATAATGCTAATAAAATCATGATCGGTTTTTTCCCGTCCCTTCGTCAAAGGTGTCATTAGTACTATCACCCGCCTTCGTTTTCGGGAGCAGTCCCCAAACACTCTGTATATATAAAGTTATCTAAAATCTTTAAACGAAAGCGGTTCTAAGATGAAACTGAACCCTAATTTATTACTGAACCCTAAATTATATATTCTTATATAAAATTAACGCGTATTACGAAGATAACACAAAAACATTAGGAACAAACTACTTTCTACTAGAAGAAAATTTCTATAAGTATTCAGTGACTATTAAAAAGGATGACTAATATTTATCTACATAAATATTGAAGTATAAAAGCCTTGATCATTATACTAAGCGATAAACGACTTTAATTGAACGTCATAGAGTTCAATTTCATTTGACGCTGTTATCAGTAACAGGTTTCGTGACCACAAGCCTTCAAGTCGCTTACATATCTGTCCCGCTCTAATCATACACAGCTGTCTCTCTCTAGCACGGATACAAGAATCCATTTCGGGTCAAATAACTCGAAGTTATTTTCTCATTGAATTCTCTAACTACTAAACTATTAAGTTTACTATCAATATTGCAAATAGGATGTCAAAAATACACCTAATTCTTTGATTCGGGAATTTAAAACTAAATGTAATAAGTATTTTACTCAGAATAGTGCGCATATGAGCAGATTTTATGTTGAAAAGTTTAGTTTCACGGATGAATTAGGCTGGAGTTGCAGCCAAGTGTTGCAAAACGTTATCTCTAATACTTTAATGGCTATAAATAAAACGAACATTAAACGAGAATGCAAGGTGAGCGTAACGAATAACGACAGAAATGGCTCATTGGTGGGGGTTCCAAAGTACTTGTTAGCGTCACGGTCGGCTGCTGGCACACACAGGCGCATAAACACACATACATACAAAACCAGCTTGTGTGTGTGACTTATCAGTTTGATGCTAAAGAACTAAAATTGGAAGAAACATCGAACTTATATCAATCAAACTTGATAGTTCCATCAAAATGTTTAGTTAGGCGAAAGTATGTTTTTTTATTCGAGCAGAAAGTAGGTTTTATAAAAATAATTAATTAAAAAAAATAGGTATGCAATTGATACTGGCTTTCCCTGAATTCGCGTTTAGTTACTGTAATGGAGTCAAAAGTTACTATTGTGTAATGTGTTTAAAACTATTTATCGATTTAAAAACCCTTGGGCTCACTATGGTTGGCAAAAATAGAACTAGTCGTATCTACGCAATCTAATATTATAAAGCTGTCGAGTTTGTTTGTTTGAACGCGTTAATCTCAGGAACCACTGGTCCGATTTGAAAAAAATATTTCAGTGTTAGATAGTACATTTATGGAGGAATTATATAAAATAATTATAATAAATAGTACAGTTTGATATTTTGATGTGTGTTTATAAGCTAACACCTCCAAAACGGCTTGACACATACTTATAAAACTCGTGTATTTTCGGTAGGTTTGAGTCACTCGTAACCTATTTTTTGTACCCTTAAGTGACAAGGGTGGTCTGTCACAATTTTTTTTTTGTGATTTGATATAAAAAATGTGATCATTATTTTTTTTATTTTTAAGAAGCTAACTAAGTTTATTTTATGGAATTCTGAATATTTGTAATATATACCTAAGTTGTATTAATTAAAAAACTATTAATGGTTACATATGAGAATTTCTTGTTAACAATAAGTACACCTTATGCTTGTAGTTAAGGATTTGAGTCAATATCTTAGGAATAATTATATTTCAAATGTGTCAACAGGTTATCTTTTGGATTTGCGATACATGAGACGTACTGAAACTTTGTCACCATCTGCTGATATCAACAGTGAGTATTTTTGTCCCATTAATTTATTTCAAGACATTATTATTGTAACGAAAATTTCGTTAAATTATGTTCGCTGTGCGCTTGATAATCACACATTGATAGAGTTTATTGTTTGCTAAATTGCTAGAAATAATTACATATCACGTCGGCTTCAAAGATTTTAATCAGTACCGACGGTGTATGATGGATCCATAGATTAATGAGAAATAATCGCTAATATTTTGTTGACAAGGACATTATAACGCTTTGAGACTTCTTTTTTTTTGGAGGGACGTTCGCGTTTTTAGCCAGGTGGCTATTAAAACTAACCGGATGTTACTTTGAGACTTCGTTATTGTGTTTATAAAGGAGTGTATCTAGGGCTGTCAACTGTACTATACTTTGCTGTAACGTTGAATTTTTGAAAACAAGTTCGTTTTTATCGTGTGTATTATCATTTGATAAATATAAATTTGTATATTTTCGCTACTTCTATGGAAACTATATTTTTCGAAGTTTAAAACTTTTTTGAGCGCGTTAAGAGTTTTAAGAGCCATTCATGACATACGCGTGAAACCGTCACGATTTTGCTTTTCAACTCTTAACATTTATTTGAAAATCTTAAAGTTACTCTGTGTTGAACCATATATTATGGTTAAATCGACAATATATCGTTGAAAAAACTGTTGGCAACCTTAGTTGCATGTCATTCAAAACCGTTCTATAATTGAATTTAAATTAATAAGTAGATTATGAAAATGTTAATTATCACCCAGGGAAATTCTTTACTGGAGCGAAAATTTATAAGCTTTTAAGGATTGTTATAACTGTTTGATTTAAAAAAAATTGCCAGCTCAATTAAGGTTTGAAGTTTATTTTCACTTCCACCTAGGTTTCGAACCCACATGCCCGTGAAATAGTTATGAAAATTCTCGGAAAATTCATGGATTGTTATCTTTATTATTTACTATCGACTTTTACCTTGAATGACGTGTCTACATTTATAACAATTAAATTTTATTATTAGCACAGCGATTGTTTAATTTTTATGTTTATGCAAATGCGATGTTCTCAATTACATACACAAGCTTGCTTTAGCGAAATCCAAACATTCGGAATATGTAGTTTATTTTTAATTTTTTTTTAAGTAAACTGTTTCTTAACTTTTATATATTATATGTATTTTGCGATGCGGTATTTCTGTTTTCAACCAATTAATAGGTTTCATTGATAATTTTAGAAGGCGGCCATTCGAGTATTACGTACTTATGTAAACATTTCTCGATTAACACATTGATTTTCTAATGATTCATGATCAGAAGTCGAATCTAATCATTATCTCTTATGTCATCCAAGATAAGAAAAGCAGACACTCCCACTATAGTGCTTACGTATTACTTGAACGGCCGCAAATGTAAAAATAAAAGCTTAACTTAAAAATATTAGAATTAATTTCGCCAAGTTAAACTTTAATTAGATATAAAACTGTGAAAACAATATTAGTGCAATAAATTTCATTAACTTATTGCTAGAGGTACATTATTCTCAAATGGATTATTCGACAAAAAATAAAAAAATGGTGTATTATGAAAATAAATTAACTGTCCAAGAGGAGACCTTTCTAACTCAAAGTAACATCGATCTACCTCCAATCATTGTACACTTCAATGTTTTAGCATAATTAATTTTTAAGTACAGATTAAACAACATGTAACTATGTACTGAGTTTTTTGGCAGTTCTTAATGAAACTCAACTATTTATAATATATTTATAAATTTCATATATTTAAAATACTTACCCGTTTTAAGAGACTCGTATGAAAAATATCGATAAAATACACATTATAAACTGTTATCTATTCGTTTATATACTTAATTTGATTACTTCAAAAAGCCCTTTTAAAAAATTAATCCAGCTACATATAATATATTTTAAAGGACGTCTTATTTACTAACGTTTCTTAAAACAGGCTTTACTGCTTGACTCATAGGGCTTTTTTTTTAATTTAAAAATTGATTATAGTGTATTAAACAAAATACTATTGTTTGTTATCTACTAAGGTGTGCAGCGTCAGGCTCAAACAGCGCAGATAATCAGCATAGTGGCGTTGGCGGTGTTTTTAATATGTCTGATCGTGATATGCCGAGGACGCTTATCGTGGAAATATCTGAAACAAAAGTTACAGCCCACCAAGGTACTTCACTGATATTTTTAAGCCATTGTTGGTTAAATAAGAAAATTAAATTCGTGAGTAAGATAGAGAAATCAGAATCGTAGTTGGCTTATTCCTTCAGTAACTACGACGCCACAGGCGCATACCCTTCATTTTTGTCAGCGTTGTAAATCAATAAAAATATATTTGTTACATTAAATTTCACTAAGGGCGTACTACTATTTTGCCATGATATACAGAGTGTTTGGGGACTGCTCCCGAAAACAAAGCCAATCAATTGTTTTTCGTCCCTTCATCAAAGGTGTCATTAGTACTATCAGCCATCTTCGTTTTCGCGTGCAGTCCCCAAACACACGATCGATCATATAAACAAAAGCCTTAATTTCTATTATGTTACTTGTTACAAATAATATGTTAACAAGCGTGATTTTTCTTACACTTCTAAATAAAATATTTGTTAACAGAAAAAATAATAATTCCAGAATAAAGTGAAACAGTATCCAACCGATTTGACGCATCACAATCCTCACGCAGAAATGCCGAAAGCAAAACCGGAGCTAAAATTGGAGATACGGAACCCTGAACCAGCGAAACGGCAGCCTTTGAACGTGCGAGACCTGGATACTAGAACGCAGACTGATAAGAGTCTAGGAGCGACCACTCCGAAGACTATGAGCACAGCTGTTAGTAACAGACATCCAGCAGAAGACACCACCCTGGACTTCTCGTACGATAACATGGGAATGAACGTGACTCCACCCGAACCGCCCGCGACCAGTCACAAGTTCTGAAAACCAATCGTCAGTTTCGGTAACGAAACTGTGTTCATAGAGACAGTGTCATTCTAATCTCGTCAATTAGCGAGCTTATCGATAAATAATTCGAGAATCGAACGCGATTCAAATTTTTCGGAAACCATTATAAACGTATCACGATGGAAACGTTATTTTTTTATTTTTTCTAATCCGATTTAAAATGCGAAGAAAGGAATATCGACGTTGTAGCTTCGGACATAAGATGTATATTCTAATAACTGGTTAAATAAAACGCTTTCCAAGAAGCGATATCTT
Organism: Hebomoia glaucippe; assembly: GCA_025727935.1. Taxonomy (NCBI): domain Eukaryota; kingdom Metazoa; phylum Arthropoda; class Insecta; order Lepidoptera; family Pieridae; genus Hebomoia; species Hebomoia glaucippe. Next base: position 12,044 of record JAOSYY010020306.1, read on the forward strand.
GATAGCGAATTGAAACGATATTTATATGTTTATAACTTTCAAATATAAAATTGTATAATCATTAATTAGCGTAAATAATTATTGCCAGTATAGCATTATAGTGTAGTTGGTAAAAATCATACCTTTTAACATCTCGTACGGCCGTCCTTAGGATTCTCTTAACAGATTATTCATATAAATTCTGGTTGCTTGCATAGTGTAAGAACGCGTATTGTAAATTTTAAGAATTTCAGACATCTGCTTGAAAGCACTTTGTAAAAAATGAAGGTTTTTAATACATATTGTTCTATTTAAGGCAATCGATTATTCGGTACAGCAAAATGCATATGTATACAGCGATCGTCTTTCAAGTATTTGCCATAAAACAAGTGTCACTTATAAAAATCTCTAAGTACATCTCAAAATACTCATTTGGCTAACAGACGGTCCGCTACAATAAGCTAAAATCCCGTTTAACAACCCTTTTAGCTATTATGAATATCGTTTTAGAAACACAGTCAAGTATTTATTGCACTGTTAAAATGGATCGATAATTTTTATGAATAAGGTCGTCAAATTGCATTCTTATTTTATTCATATCTAACGATTTAATGAAAAAATATTTAAAAGCACACCATAATGTAATTAATAATGAATAATATTAATAATTGTTAATATGTAACGTCTTTAAATTTCTCTAGTGTTCTATCATGCGTGTATTTGAGCAATAATTTTACCTACGCATATTATGACCGATGGTTCAGATCCCGAAATATTGCCAGCAAATTAATGTAATGAAACGATATGAATATTTGTATAACAACGCAGCGATAACTGTTTCCACGTAGCGAAATGAATTCAGAGATAAATTATTGGCTGGGAAATCGGTCGCAATGATGTGTCATATAAATTAAGATTGTCACAACTAATGATTCGGAATGATTTTGTTATTCTGATTTTCACGTTTCGAAATTTTCGTGAGACGTTCATAGTTAGGTTACATTTGTAATCTGTGTAAAACGTTTAGAACGCGATCCCAGATCGGCCGGACCTAATTTTTTTTTGGACATCTGTACGTTACACCATCACAGTGGTACTTACACGAATATGACACATTTTTCATAATCTGAAAGCTGTTTGTAACGTACACTGAATGAATCTCTGAAATATTATTTAATAACAGTCAAAGGTTAGTCAGAAAAACTAAAAAATTTTTTGACATTAGCAAGTGTCTGGCGCTGACGCTAACAGTGACATTGTTAAAACGGATACAAATCCTGTACAACTAAAACTTAGCTCCTAGACTAATAATAATAAGATCAGTAATTATTATTCTCTCATATATTTAATTTCTAAAGAAAGTTTTTTTATAAAATAGATATAAAAATAAAAAGAGTATAAAAAACCTAATCTGGAAAACCTCCAGCAGCGGAGCTTGGCCCAAGCTACCGATGGTTAGGGCCGCAGAGAAAGAAACCTTCTGACAATACGCGCTGTGTCCAGGAGTACCGCCTTTTGCATCTGTGCTTTGATCCAACTATCTAGCGAGAGACTTTAGATGTTAGTCAAGACACTTCGCTATAAGACCTTTTCTTTTTGAAGGACGTTCGCGTTTTTAGCCAGGTGGCTATGAAAACTAACCGGATGCTATGAGACCGTTCACGCTAACGACTATAGGATAATCGTCGAATTTTTCTCCATTAAAAAATAAGGTCTGGCGTTTCTGCGATCTCTTGTAAATATTTCTTAACACCTTATATTATAAGACGTGTACTCGTAATATTATTATTGATGTTTAAAATTGGGACGAGTTTGAGTCGATCTGCATAAATATATGAGTTGACTTGGCTCAGGTTTTATTTTATTTGGGATTTATGTTTAATCGTGCTCTATGTAGTGTATCGTCTCAATATCGTTATTACGCTAATTAAATTTTTATTTTGGTGGAGTTGTGTGTGGTAAAGCATATAGTCCGAGATACAGGGTGTTTTTGGACTGCTCCCGAAAACGAAAACTGGTGATAGTAGTTAAGACACCTTTGATGATGGGACGGAAAAAATAAAGAGTCATATTTTTAAAACGTTTTCTTAGAGTTATTTACGCTCCATCGTGTTTGTACAGCTAAATGAAACGGTAACTACATAAAAAATACTGAAAAAAAAACCAGCAATGAAACGCAAATCAAAAACAGTTGATGGTCTGGTCAAGTCGGGTGAATGTACGTCTTCGAGAGGCCCGCGCTGACATCTAGCGAGAAATTCGTGTAGCTTAATTATTCCTACTGACTAGTCCTTTTGAGGAATTTAAAAACTCTATTTTGCGTTTCATTGCTGGTTTTTTTTTCAGTATTTTTTATGAAATTATCATTTCATTTCGCTGTAAAAACATGATGGAGCGTAAATAAGTGTAAAAAACGTTTTAAAAATATGACATTTTTATAGTCACGATCGATTGTTTTTCCCATCATCAAAGGTGTCATAACTACTATCACCCGTTTTCGTCTTCGGGAGTAGTCTTTAAACACTATATTTTAAACCTCGCCTAGTGGATCAAATTATAAACTCGAATTCACTAAACACAAAATTTCATCACAATCGTGGACCGTTTAAGAGGAGTTTAAACGCACATAATATTAATAACTTTTTCCCATTCACAAATGATACTAACATCCATGAACTGTACATTTCCAGTTTCGCCGAGTCTCGATAATATTTCAAAAGCGCATTCGGGCTGAAGAAATATTTCGCAAAACGACATTGGATCACTTCTGAGCATACAACCCATTTTCGTAGCTCTTCAAACTGTAACATCAGACGAATCCTTTTGACAGCTGTTGAGTTTAATAGATTTTTTCTTTATTAATATTTTACGATTATAATCGTAAGTAGTTTGTATATTTCTGAGAAAATTGCCTCAAATGTATTTTTAATTGATTTTTTATTTTACTTATTACAACAATAAAAAGATGCTTAAATACTAAATCGTGCTATAAACCATAATTGGTTTTTCTGTACACCATTAATTTAGAGCTGTATCACAAATTCCCGGTTCTCAGACATCGCACATGCGTCAGACATCGAGCAGACACAGTAATGTGTCTGTTTTTTTACAAGCAAGTTCTCTTCCATAACTTCTAGTGATCGCTAATTGCAAACATCTCAGGTGCTTGGAAAATAAATAAAATATCTCTGACTTAATTTGAAAACTTAATTACTTAAAAATTGACTTCACATTCAATACAAAAGTTAATTTGAAAAAAACTAGCAGTGTCTAAAATGTAATAAAGATAGTCAAAGTTAGTACGTACTTCAGTCAAAATCCCAACAAAATTGGTCTAGCCATACGGGGTGTTAAGGAACCGCTCTTAAAACGAAAACAGATGATAGTACTAATGACACCTTCGAGGATGATACGGAAAAAAAATCGATCCTGACTAAAGAAAAATACATATTTTTAAAACGGTTTATTAGCATTATTTATGTTACATCTTGTAAGTACAGCTACGTGAAACGATAGTTTCATAAAAATACATTAGTTTACTAAAAAAAAGAACCAGTATTGAAGCATGATAACAAAAACAGCTGGACTAACATGATGGAGCGAAATAACGCTAAGAAATCGTTTTAAAAATATGTTTTTTTAGTCAGGATCGATTTTTTCCGTCCCATCATCAAAGGTGTCATGAGAACTATCATCCGTTGTTGCTATCGGGAGCGGTCCCCTAACACCCTGTATACCATATTTAAAAAGCGTTTTTTTTTACAAACGACCACTCCTAACGAAACGGCTCGACCGATTCTTATGAAATTTATATACATATTCAGGAGGTCTGAGAATCGGGTACTATTTTTCATCCCCCCAAATGTCAAGGGTGGTTTTTAAGATACAGCATATAGAAAAACACACAACCCCTAATGTTTAATTGCGATTTATGTAGAAAAACGACGTTGGCTGAGTCAGTTAATTTTTCTATATAGATATACGAGTCTGTACAAGTTCTAATTGTTAATTAAACGCTCTCTGCTCTGTTAGCGGTAAATCAACAAAGCCACGTTGAAACACGTTCGATTTTCCTACAGAGCGTACTTTCTTAAGTTATTCTTTTTGTCCCAAAGGACCTGATGCCGGAATAATTTACTAAAACCCAACTCTGTAACTAACTTAACGCATCCCTCGAGTTACCTTCATTGTTATCTGCACATGTATTAAATTAATTGAGTTCAAATAATCAGTTTATCAACGACTCGTATCAAACAGCGTCTCCAGCGGCTCCTCCTCAAAATCATTGTCCAGTTACTGGTGTTAAATATAAGAAACCACATTGTATAGCTTTTCAGAAACAAGAAAAAATACTCAGTTTATCTGATATATAAAGTTCTCGTGTCATGTTCGTTCCCATACACCTCCGAAACGGCTGGACCGGTTTGTATGAATTTTCATATGCGTATCCAGTGGGTCTGAGAATCGGACATCTATTTTTCATCCCCCTAAGTGATAGGGGTTGTTCACCCTTAATTTTTTTTTTCATTTTTTTAAGATACAGCATATAAAAATACATACAACCCCCAATTTTCACCTCTCTACAGTCAACCCCTATTATTATGTGGCAAAACGACGTTTGCGGGGTCAGCTAGTCAAATATTCCCATACTCCTCCGGAACGGCTCGACCGATTCTTATGAAATTTTATATGTGTACCCAGTTGGTCTGAGAACCGACTACTATCTATTTTTCATCCCCCTAAATGTCAAGGGTGGTCCACCCCTAAATATTTTGACTTATTCTTTAATCAACATACTTTGTTTCCATTTTTTTATGATACAGCATATAAAAACATATACATTTTATACATAATAATGTGGCAAAACGACGTTTGCTGGGTCAGCTAGTGGTCTATGCAATCTGTAACGGTCAGTATTTTGCATACATAATCTAACCGTTAGTTGAATTTAAATACGATTCTTAACTAATAATGTGCGAAGTGCTTAAAGCTTTCTGAAGAGAATCGATTCTGATGAATTTTGATGAGAAAAAGCTCTTCGTTACTTTTTTGCTCAGCACCTGTGAGGAGTGGATGTGGAGGTCATTGGTATAAACCTCTTTATAATATACCTAGTTGTTGTTTTAACCGCTATTAAAAAATAGTTTGGTGATAGAAAAGTGGGTTGTATGCATTTAAATGCCTAATCTTAAAGAATGATAACAATTTGTAATGGATCTTAATCAAATAGACGCATCAAAAATAGACCTAGCGAATATACAAAGAGTATTACATAAAAATCAGTCAAACCGTCGGTGCAGTGTTACAAACATTGTTACATAAGTTTTCTATCCTTCCATTTTTTTGCATGCTAAGCTTTCTTGGAATATGTTTTCGTTGTAATTTTCTTGAAAAGTACATTTGAATACTAAACATACTTTATATTCCTTTATTGTCTAGATAAGGATTTTTTTTTGGTGCTGAAAAGCTATACAATGCGGTTTCTTATATTTAACACCAGTAACTGGACAATGGTTTTGAGGAGGAGCCGCTAGAGACGC
>JAOSYY010020347.1:3437-17554 GCA_025727935.1 Hebomoia glaucippe
AAACAAGACAAACACATTGTCACACTACACTTAGCCTTATAAGACAATTCTAATAATTTTTGCCTGTAATAATTTGAAAGAATTTTCAATAAGGGTAAACAAAATCAGCTTATCCATTTAGAAACTACAGTCACACGGTGTCCCAAGTCTAAGCTAATAACACTCTCTTTGCAATGAGGGTTATAAAATAAATGAATAGACGTTGTGGAACTACGAGTATTTTCATTTAAAATTCGGAATCAGGACAAAGGAAACTTGTTTCAAATGAGCGGTAAAGTTATGAATGAACATTGAATCCACTCTATTGCAACATGCATAATCCATAATTTCACAGGAATTGAAATTATTCAAATGCAGTATAATTTCACTCCACCGCAGAAATCCCGCGTACTGCGACCATTAACCTAGTTCTGTCCTCGCCATATATTCGAGAGAAATGACTATGTATAACCCATTTAGTCCATTTACCGTTTGTGATCCATCATAATATTGGAGGATGGTTCTATGAAAGCGCTTTAAAAAACTGGTGCATCGAGAGCTATACTACTTAAAATTTGTGAGCGTAATACTTGGATATTAGTAAAACATCCGCCTTTGGAAAGAGGCTATTAGCTTCGCCTTTTTTTTTCGTTATATCTGTTCCACACTTTGATGTTTGGCTTTCATATAGAGCCTATTACAGTATCGAGCGACAGAGATAGCTATCAACAAAGGCGAAATTACAAGTCACATCAAAATCGGTGCATCAGTTTTGAAAATTCGACGAAACAAACAAACAGACAAGCAGAAAAATTATTAATGTTCATCACCTTTGTGTAGGAAGCCGACTGTTCATTTCTTCCTGATAACCTCCGAAATAGCTAGACTAATTTTGATAGGACCTTCACTGCCAGATTAAGAATAACTAAGGCAATTTTTATTTTACCATCCTCGTATTTATACATAAAATACACACGGGTGAAACTGCAGGACACGTATAGGTCATCTATAAGACTTTCCAATTCATTCGTTACTAGTGAGTATCAAAATAATGTTCAAAAGAAAAATATAACAGATAACAACATTCAAGATTATTTTTGTATAGAACGTAAACTACACAAACGGTTAGAGGAGCATGAGCCCAGGAGTGTGTGTCAGTCAGAAACTGGTTCCAACGGAATGTAGATAGTATTCAAGGCTTTGAATTTATTCCCTAATGAATGAATGGTTGTTTATGCAGGTATACAACTTACGCTCACATTTATTAACATTTTTATTTTATTGCTTTGTTGTTAATATTTTTACACATGCCTTAATGTTATAAATTAGTAGCTGGCCCAGCAAACGCTGTTTTGCTAAATAAATTATGTATCGCTATTAAAAATTAGGCCTTGATGGTTTAAGGGTAATGTTAATGTTTTTTAATGTTACATCATGAAAAAAATAAAATGAACAACTTTATTCGAAAAATAATTATAGCTTGGCAACCTTAATCACATGGATATAAAAAACTGAGTACAATCTATTCTAAGACCTACCGAATATACATATAAAATTTCATCAAAATCGATCTAGTCGTGTCGGAGGAGTATCCTAACAAATATTGTGAGGGACGAATTTTATATACTAGAATCATCTAGTATTATAAACATATAATAAGAACTGTATGTCCATATTAGATAGCAAGATTGTTATTTTTATATTGCAGTTCAATTTCATTTATAAGTATAGATATTTACATAAAAGATCATCATGACATTTAAAAAGAAAAGCCGTAATTCTTGACATAGACATCTAATGAGAGATTCGTTAAATACGCTCTAGATATTTCGGAAATAAGTTGGAACTAACGGATAGACAGTCTTGCTCTTCTACTTATTTTACTTAATTTATGATTTTTTACAATAGAATTAAATAATTTTCGTGTATATCATTGGCTTTATTTTTCAAACGATCCTTTACTAACTAAATTATTTATAAGCATAAAATGAATTTAAGACCAAAAATGAAATTCGAAAGTTACCCATTATAAATTTAATTTCTCAGTCTCTTCAAGTGTTTTATCGGGGCAGTAGGTTTGTGTTCAACTGTAAGATGTAGTCTAATAAAGTTCATGAGTATTACTTCAAATATCTGAAAACGTAACAGACAAAGTGATCCTATAATTATAATCTAATAAAATATATAATATTCTCGTGTCACAATTATCGTTCCCATACTCCTCCGAAACGACTCGACCGAATCTTATGAAATTTCATATGCATATTCAGTAGAGAGAATCGGCTACTATTTTTCATTCCCCTAAATGTTAAGAGTGGTCCTGGTCTAATTGTTTTTTTATTTTTTGGTTTTTATTTTTTATGGTACAGCATTAAAAAATACATACAACCCTATACATGTGGCAAAACGACGTTTGCTGGATCAGCTAATATTAATATAGATTTTAAACATTCTTTAGTCTACGCATATTTAATAGATTGATTTTTACAATGACTACTGTGCCCAGCAATTACGCGCTCATAAACTTTTATTTTCATTATGTAAAATCAATATTTGTTTTAATCTTAGTATAATTAATAATATATATAAATAGTATAATTAACCATGAATTGTCGTCAGATTAAGTAAAGATGGGTTATTAAAAAGTGTATATTGAAAAACGATGATATGAGAGTGAACGAAGGCTATTGCAGGGTCTGAAAGTTGTAAAAAAGTTGACTATTTAGGATATAGTTTTGTGAAAACGCCAAAAAAAAGAAATGTCCGTCCCCGGCTTCAGACGGATGCAATTTTTTCCTCACAACAGGCAACAACGGAACTGTCAAACTGTACGACACTGTTGTTCATGCTTTCGACACAAAACTGTCAACCAAATTTTCAATGTGTCCAGTGGATTTTCTAGTAAATTTTTGAAACGAACACAGAAAGTATCAAAGTTGGTCGCGGTGTTCTATACTGTAACTCGTACGTACATGCGGGACTTGATTTTCATTCATTCTACACGAGCATGGTACGCTCAAATTTTATATACATTATATTGTAAATAAGGTTCTATTAAAATGAAATTTTCCTAAACATGAGGTATCTGGTCGTGTGTCCCATAAAGATCATCCTACAAAAATAAAACTTCTGATTTTATATACTTCTATTAACAAAGAAAAATATTTATCATTAGCTTTCGACCGCGGCTTCTCTCACGTTTATATTGATTTTGTCAACCACTTGTAATCTATCATACTAGTTTTGGATAGAATCATTAAATGTACATAAATAAGTTATTCTACTAATGAAAACCGCGGCAACACCTGTTAAGTACTTTTGGAGATAGCCTGTACATATAGACAAAAAAAGTAAATAAAAACACTTTTTTCTATTCTATTCCTATTTTCTAAACGATTGTGGACGATTTATGTAAAAACAAATATATTGAATTCTTTTTCTACTAATTATTTTTATACGTTAGGAAAGCAAAGGAGCATATATTTCACTTATACTAAGCGATTTCTGCCATCCATGGACACATCCAAGATCCTTAGATCAAGAAGAAGCACTGCCAACCTTAGGGAGTTAGGCATATTAATATTATTCATTTTTATTTTGAGTCATCGGAGTATTACATATATAGATTATGTATTTGTGTAAAGTATAGATAATGTAGACGATTTGCTTTGTGGTTGATTCTTGAAAATTATGTTCTTAGTACACTCTGAATTTTTTTTTTATGCTAACATAGTCATAATTGTATATTGTTCATACGCTTGTTGTCTGCTCGTTGAAGATTGCAACAAATGATTTCACGCTCTGCTGAAGTTACATTGAATGTTGTCCTGAATTAAAAAAATTATATGCCACCATGATATTATATACCCATATGGTATGAATCATATATCAGCTGATACGTAAATCAAGATAACATCTAATAATTTTTAAAAAACATATGAATATTTCCTGCTTGCACAATTTCATATTAAATAGGACTCTATTATCCAGGATTGTATTATGATTGTAGAATAGTACTTTAAAATCCTTCCAGAAATTTATATATACAGGATGTTTGGATACTGCTCCCGAAAACGAAGATGGGTGATAGTACTAATGACACCTTTGATAAAGGGACAGAAAACATCGATCCTGATTAAAGAAAGACATTTTTAACATTTTATTAGCATTATTTACGCTCCATCTTGTAAATACAGCTAAATCAAACGATAATTTCATAAAAAAAACGCTTCTTTATTAAAAAAAAAGATCCAGCAATGAAGCATGAGAACAAAAACAGCTGGACTAACGTGATGGAGCGAAATAACGTTAATTAAACGTTTTAAAAATATGTTTTTTTAGTCAGGATCGAATTTTATTCCGTCCCTTCATCATAGGTGTCATTAGTACTATCACCTGTCTTCGTTTTCGGGAGCAGTCCCCAAACATCATGTACTTACAATATATGTCATTAATTATTGTATGTAATAATCTTTTACAATTTTATTTAGAAAACAATTTTGTGATGGACGTCTATTTATTCTCAATTATCTCGCTCAGATTCAATTTGGCATTACACAATTACTAGTTGTTCTATTTGCATAAAGAACAGTAAAATTATCGATCACTTAACACTGCGCCACAGTTTATAGACAGTCACAGTTGTGAAACATCAGCACAGTTCAAAGTTCACATGAAAATTTAAATTAACTTAAATTAATTAAATAATTAAGTCTGACTTTTGATTTTTCAAGACATACGTTTGAATATTTTTGTGCACACGTCAAATACTACTGCTCCGTATATTTATAGATATTATAGAAATTTAATAGTTAAGTCTAAATTTAGAAAAATCATTTGATGCCGATTTTTGAGGTGACCTTAATTATAACCCGTTAAAGAGGGGTCGTAATTGCAAACTAGATCATTGTTTACAATAATTATTACAACCAGACATCAAAACAGCTATTCTGCAGGGTGTTTAAAAAGCCCATAAAATCCGCAGAAGCATGGATAAAAGTTTTCATCTTCGTCAATAATAGAACTCTTTACCACCACACTGTTCTATACACTGTAGTCTAACAATAAACGACCTCAATGGCCTGACCGCTTTCGGTCTAAAGAGTTTAGTACTAACAGCTCTGACAAGAGAAACGTTTAAAGGTTTTTGTTGATTTATTGACCATTGTTAGACGGAGCATTGGGATTACAAACGCCGCCGTATCTCGGTAATCCACCGCCAGACGTCTTAACGCAAACAAAACGCTTTATTCGCTAATGTTTTTTGTAGATTTTAATAATTTTATTTTCATGTTGTTTACAAAATATAAATATATAAAATGAACTAGCAATGCAATACAATATCCTTGACATGAACCACTGTCAGTATAACTTCGAACAATTACATTACGTTCAGTTTCTCAGTCTACTTCAGAACGTACCTTACATCCGTATTCTATGCTTACATTGTCAAAATGTCAAAACTGTAAAGAATGGTTTGACAAGCCTTAAAACGCCCTTTTTATTACACATCGACAGACAAGCCGAGCTTCGCTTGATGTTAAATGTTAGCTACACCCGTGACATCATTAAACATTCAGACATGTTCAGTCGACCTATTTATTTTTATTTCGATCACTCGGCAGTTCATAGACTGAAATTTCAACGCGTGTCACAGCGTTTCTCCATTTTTTCCATCTATGAACGGTAATACGTGATCCGGAATTTAAATATCTATATTGTTTTCTAATAAAACCTTATATATTTGAACGTGTTTATAGAAATTAGGAAACATTTTTGGTCGGAGATCGGACGCGCGGTTTCGATTTTAGCGGGACGTTTTTCTTTAAAAGCAACAGCCGACAAAAATTTCTTATTAGGATTTTCGTATTAAAATTGTCTAAAGTCCTTGATGTGCCCGTGCCCACACGGATTCCAATTAGGCAGGTCCGCTTTTAAGAGGTCAATTGACGAATATATCTCGTCTGAATACTAAGCTATTACTGTTTAAGTTATCGTCACTTCTTTAGAACTCACAGATCGTTACAATTAGACATAATTTAAAATGAACGGTGTATCTCACACTTCTTTTTCTGAATTTGGCGTATACAAAGAGTTTCCCCTGACATAAGGAAGGAACATCTATTAGTACTCCAGAGTATCAACTCAAGTGTACTTAATAGATACCTTTGAGGCCAAAATTTGAAGAAAAATTCGGAAGTATAATGTTTACACATTAATGCGCATGAATGTTTAGATGCATTTCAATCATCATTGAGTGAACTCACAAAAATTATATACTATTAATTAGTTATAGAAACGTGTGAAATCACTTGCTAGGTCGAGTTATGCCTGTGAGTCGATTTTTAAATAAATGAAACAAAAAATATATCTTATCAATTTACGATCGCGTCTATCGTAAAATCGCTTTTGCCATATGAACTTCTCCACTGCCTGAGTCTGAATCTCATTCAATTGTAAGTAAACTTAACAATAGACTTATCACGACATCAGTTCGTACTGCGAACAAAATAGCTAACATGTGTTACCTATTCTACAACTGTGCACGAGTAAAGAGTTATCAATGTGCGCCAATTACAACGAAACATATTTTTCTGGCATCAAAATTGCTTTCATTTGTTTTAATTAATACACGCTTTAATTGGTATGCAAATAATTATTTGCAATTAACTTCTGCCAAAATACAAAATGGACAGGTGCAATTTGTATTGAAATAATATTTGGGATATCACCGCAGAAGTACGCTGTTAATTAATAAAGTACAAATTATCTGTATGGCGGCCATTATTGCTATAGTTTTTGTGGGATACGGTACAATAAATAGCTATGGTAAGGAACAATTTTGTAACGTTTCATATGATCAAATGTTATGCTTATCAGACGGGGAGCCGATTCAGAAATAATTCAAAATTTTGCTAAAGTTGAAAGCCTGTTTTTTTTGGACGAGAATGAAATGCATTACGCACCGTAAGTCAGTTGTGTGGGAATCTTCCATAATTACTCTGCTGACGAGCCAGATAGGCTTTTAGAGTACTTGGACAGAATTTCCACTAAAACCTCGGCTTTGCGAAATTTCCACTGACCGCAGTCGCGGTTGCAAAACTACCATGGCCCCGTAAAACAAAAAACTTAACTTTGATAAAAGTAACGTTATCCCCTGTAGATGTTTATCAAAATGATACTTTTATGTGGATATCAAGAAACTAGAGTAGAAAAATAAAGAAATCGATTTGCAGAAATACATCGTCGCATTGGTTTTAAGTAAGTAGTTTTAATATATTATTATATAGTCTTTTAAATATTTGTTATATATATTTTTGGATGAGTATAAAGGACTATATAATTTCATATTAATTCGGAGAACATTGAGATAGTACAAACAGCCATTTTTGTGTGCTCGTCTATCGCATGTATCGATTTCCAATATAGAAAACGATTGGCCCATTGAATGGACATTGACAAAAATATCTCTAAAATCTTATTACAATTCACCAAAATCGGAACAATTATTCTGTGAATATTTTACGCTATCAGTTTAGGATTTAGCCACTCACAAAAATTAAAATAGAACCTTCCTCCAAATTGTCTTTCTATATTAAAAATATTTATAATGAATAGGTCGTTTATATAAAGTAATGAGGTAAAACTTCATTATAATATGGTATATAACGCTAGTGATTATCAGTTGTTATAAAATATAATTTTAAGATATCTGATATTTTGTAGAGGCGAAGCGAAGCCGCAACTCATAGCTTGTGTTACGTAATAATGTTAACGGTGTGGTTTTTTAGTCTGTGACTCATCTACTGATGTCAGCTGCGGCTTGTAGGGCTATCGAATAGTATTATAATTTTTATTACAGTTCTATTCAACCATAAGTCGTATTTTATTTATTTCCTATATCAACTCGTTTTCGATAAACGAACTGAGACTCTCGACCCATTTATTTTTATTTGAAATATTCTAAAATTCATAGCCCGAAATTAAAACGCGTGAGAATTTTATCTGTGAACCAAAATCGGAATTTTATATAGTTTTCAGATATCACTACTAACCATTTGAAACTCGAAAAAATATCGTATACAGAAATAACATGATTATCGAAATTATGAACGTTTGTTTGTTCCTCTTTCTCGAGAAAAGTACTCAACGGATTTTAATGAGACTATAATAACTGATATATTAGAATAAAATAAAGGCATTGTAAGATTATTTGAGAATAGTTTGTAAAGATACTGTGACTCGGGTGAAACCGCGGGGCACCGGTAGTAAAAACGAAATCACCTGTTGTGACTCCAACCCGTGATACATCGCTTTATTTAAAAGTGGTTTTAGCACTAAACCAACAGGCCCTTCAAACAATCTGATATACTATTTTTGGAGATCTATTAAAGGTAAACAATTCAACACTATGTAGTAAAAATAACTCTTAGTCAGCGAATCGTCATACTCCAACAAATAAATATAGAATAATGTTAAACAATAAATCTTCCTCTTAAACTGCTCATATTGATGGAATGCATTAAAAACGGTCACGTAATTTAAGAGATGCGTATATGCAGGCACAGAGAGCAGGAGCCGATATTATTTTATACAACGTAGAGATTTTTCTACCATAACAGACAGGGTCTCATCAAAACTACGTCAAAGGCCAATCCGGGCTCTTGTGTGGATTTTATCGTCAGCCGAGACAGGGCTGCATACAAATCGCTTAATTTTCACAAATTAAGCTCAGTCATGCAACGCAGTTTCCGATCGTGATAGCCAATCAATACCTGAATATTGTAAAAATGTTATTGCATGAAACTGAGAAGCTTCTAAGGCTCAAGGTCAATTATTATGAGCGATCGATATGACGCGATCGCCATAAATTTATTACAGCAAGTACAATGTATCCTTATGTTATCTTACATGTCTACCTAACAGACCTAAGAAATTTAGTTTGCAGAACTTTAAATTATAGGTTTGGCAATAAGAAGACAAACAGTGCCAAGTTTAGAACTTTTGAGATTAGAAACTTAACGTACATTAAAATTTCATGAATCATTACAGTTGTAAGCTTAATATCTAACGAGAACATAAGACAGTATTCCGACTGTGTCTATAGATTTAAAATAAGTATCATTAGTAATTATTGTTCTATTTATTCCAGAAGTAACTTTTGCCTGCTGTTTTACATGCCTATCGTATTATTTTTCGGTAAATCCATTGAATGTACAGACAGGCGGTTTCTACACATTTATTATAATATGTATAGACTCAAACTAATATCATTAATATGGGACATAGAACATTCATTTACAAAGTCCTTCTTCGTTTCTGTCCAATAATTATAGTAAGTTGTATACACATTCTCAATTTAAAAACATCTTTCCACACCATGTGGTGTGACTTCCTGAATCTTAACACGTTTGCCTGTAATTTTTATTACAGATTATCTAATGCGTTTTATTGTATCTAAATATAAGTTAAGACGATTATTTAAAAGTGCGAATATTCCAAAACGAATTTATGAACATAGTAATTGTTTATACAATGTATTCAGTGTAAATATATGAATAAAACAAGGTATCTACGGCTTTCAGTGCTCTGGCAACACGGAGCAAGGACGCTGCAAGGATTTTGTGATAAAACTAGCACTGATTATATTATCATTGGTTACAACGAACACTACATACAATTTTACGCTTAGTAATTAAACTTAGCTTAATTTTTAATTGTTACCTTAAAGGACCAAGAAACTTCTCATGGCAATTATATACATTTTGTTAACGATTAAACATCTTACATAAATTCTTAGTAAATATTATATATCAATTATATTTCGTGTACCCGTAATGATTTTATATACACATGGTGTTGATGAATAAATTTGCCTAAAATATTCACTATAATGTCAGCTATCTGTCTGTGTTAGTCCCGTTAATGTCCGACCAGTCATTTTATATGTTATGTGTAAGATGTTTTTTCATAAAATCGTACACTTTACCTTAAATAAGTTAATCTTTTGAACGAAGTTTTGAAAAGATGCTTCTAAATATAAACAATTGTTTACCTTTCAACACGTGTTACCATAGAGTAAATCCAGGTGTACAAAGCGAGTATAATAATGTGTAAACAATCCTTATTTGGTTTCTAAACAATATCTAAGTAGCGACGAGCAAGCACACTCTATCAGAATGAATGAAATTTAAAATATAGTCAGTAAAATACCTATCCATTCTTATAGCTTAGGGTGAAAGTTCGAAGTGAGTAATACTTTGTCTCATCTATATATTACTTAGTCCTCTTATTTCAGTTAACCAGAACAAGTAGTTATATTATCATAAGTATACAAATTTTATTAATTTAATTTAGTTCGATAGTATGCGGTAACCTCAAATTAAATTGAAATTAATCTAATCAAAATATATCCAAAATACTGATTCAAATTAAAAAAATATAGGTTTTTTGTTGGGTTGCCCTCTCGTCAATACAGGTTGGTAATATCATGCTACGAACTATATGGCGGGATTATTAAGCCCAAAAACCTATAGAGTATACATAACGGTATTATGTATTGTAAGTAGTTACGCAAAAATTAAGTTTCTTAGAACTAACCAAGAAAACACTATACCGACAATCATAAAATGATCCGTCTATTTTGCGATTTCAAAAACAAACAAATTAAACTTCTATAAGCGATAGCTTTGGTTTCACAACCATCCTCACTACAATATTTTTCTCTTTATTGTACAGAATTTTTTTTTTAAATTTTACAATAGTAGAGATGATGTTATATTGCGATCAAAACATAGAAATAACAACTGTTCACACGAAGTCAGTGTGATGTAATTGATATAACCTTGATGTACTAAACTGCGTGTTTGTGGATGCGGCATATCACTCTTTGCATATCGTTTAATATTTTTCTTCGATAAGAGATAACAAAGATACAATACAATCACATCTAACAATTGCTGAATATTTATTTTTATCTACGAAAGCGTAGATTTGTAAAAAACGTAGAAATTGTTAAACCTGATGTTCTTGGGCGACAGTAATGACTTGACTTCAAGTGACCCCAATAACATAAAAACACTACTAATGAAATAAATACTATCCATACAGAGATGAAAATCTGTTTTATTAATCTAGAATTAGTCTAATTCGACGTATCCTGAATATATAGTACTCTGGGATTATTCTAGACATCAAACGCAGTGATATAATTTCAAGGAAACATTTCAATTCATGTCATTCAATGTCTAATCCGTACTATTATATAATATACCGATGCAGAGTAACTGCTCTAATAAGATTATATCACTGTTATTATAGAATATGATACAAATATCTGATGAGTAATCTATCAATATATTAAGTTTTTGTAATAAAAAATATTTAATATTTCGAAGGCCACATCGTCGATGTAAAAATTTGAACACAGGGTTCAATGATACTTCATTATTATATATACTTAAATAGTAGTTTTAGTAGGTAAAATGTCTATACGTTTTAGTAGCAAAAGAGAAATGTCGATTTTTCAGTATTTTTGAAATTCGAACGATTTGTTCGACATACACCCTGTTAGAGGGATAAAATTTATAAAATTGTAGTCCCTACGGTAGAAAATTTGATATAAGCATGTTTCTTTTGTACTTTTAAGAAGTTATTTTTGGAATTAAATACTAAATTTCCAGATATTTTGCCATATCTAGAAATTTATAACTCATGTTCGCTGTTAGATTTTCCGGCAGCGTCAGTGCGAAGCTAAAAATAAATTGATTCAGATTGGGCAGAGTTAGTGCGCTCTCCATTCGTATATTTTTCACATACTTCAAAATGCTGTTATTAAATTTAACAAATTTTATACAGACATCTCTATAAAAATTTATAAGGTAAACCTATTAATTGAGAAAAAAATAAGATATAGGTCGACTAAGTCGATGATGGCTTTTAAAAAAGTTATTAAATTGAAAAGAGCTTTTCTTAAGATCAAAAGAACTTGAATAGATGATCTTTTGCAAGAATAATTCTTTGAGTAAGCACTATAAATTATTATTTTAAGTTTAAATAATATTATAAAACCAGTTCTTTATATTAAAAGTAAGTTATTTGAATCAAATGAATAGGAAGATTAATTGATCTGTATATTGGATTACTAATACAATTATAGGAACACTACTAATATATAATAATATAACTATACTAATAAAATATTTTTCTAAAGTAATAGTGTTTGATGAATCAGATATAATAAGAATTATGTAATTTTTTGATACGAGAAGATAGTTAAAATTAGTTCTGAGTTAAAAATAAATTATATACTCACAGATTATTCTATTAAAATGTTCTCGCATACAAGTGGCAAATATCCGCTCGAAACAATTTACTTACATCGAATACATTATCAACTATTGTTGTTTATGTGATGTTCTTACCTGAAACAAAAAAATAAATTAAAACATTTGCTACGGCGGAGCAGGTGTTAATAATACGACCGTTCTGTGCTGACTGATTTATTGAATTAAAATTTAATCTTAAATTGTTTTTGCTCGCGTACTAATGTTTTCGTATACATTCATAAAATATTTGATATTAAGTTTCTGTATACAAAGATAATAACGCACATCCTAAAAGTGTTTGTATGTATAGTTATGAAACATTTGAGTATTTAAAACATTATATGCTACTTCGTATATTTTCTGATATAAATAACTATAGCAAAATGAACATATATAAATTTTACAGGTCATATTTTTATAATTCTCATTTTTATAACGGTATATAATATAGTACTCCTGATCCCTCGTTGTTATAATAAACAAAAGAGATCTGCGATGAGTAATTTAGATAAAAACACAGTGCTTTTAATGGAAAATGAATAATAACAGATTTTTTGTGAACACAAACACATAGTAGGCTATTTTAAGAAATCTTAACGACCTTAAAAACCTTAACCTAGAAAAATATTTTTCAAGTTCAATGGCGATTGTCTAGAGAAAATTATGCCATTAAATGTTATAGTGCTTTAAAAATACTAAAAAGTATAGAAGAACACAATAGTTTTTGTAAATACTGATTAAATAAAATGTATACAGCAGTAATGTAGGATATTTTTATATACATCGCATAGGAATTTGAAATTCTTTATATTTAACAACTGGAACGAAAACTTCAGCTTCCTTTTAAGAATATGACCGCATGTAGGAGGTAGGAGTGTGAGATATGCTATATTATAGTTAATATATTATAGTATCAAGGACGTGTGCACGAAGCTGATATTTATATATAAATAGCGAAGTCCTGCGGTTCGACTCGATCAAAATAAATAACCGTAAAATATGAATTTTCAAATAAAATGTATTATGATACATTACCAGTCTACCAGTATAACATAAACTAGGTGACATAATAAACAAAGTTGATAATGATTAAAATGGTTAAAACGAGCAAATCTTAAAAAATAGACGTGACACCGCGGACTATTAATTAAAATTGTTAGGAACGATTACGTCTTATATTAGTGTTCGGTAACATTAACCATTAACACAGTACACCTAATGAAAGTTCCTAAAAGGAATGACAGTTTCAGCGTTCTTGCAACATCTGTCATTGATTCTTTATAGCTTACAGCCTTGCTGGTATACCTAACATAGAATGAATTTTTCAATTCGAATCAGGAGGTCCTTTGTTTATAGCGTTCGAAACAAACAAATTCTTCAGCTTTATTGTCAGTTAGTTCGCAAAGCGCACTCCACACAACGACCCCAAGGATAAATATTGGGTTTCGCGCTCTCCTCCACAGGATGTATGAATCATTACATTCACATCCAGAAATTGACCCATTTTCGTGCTCTTACACCGCTTCTCTTAGAAATAATTCAAAACATATTTCGTATCTCAATTAATTTCTGTACATACATTTTGATAGGTCTGTAATGTATACTTAATTTAAAAAATAAACTGTAGTTAAATCTTAATATATATATATATATATATATATATATATAAATGATCCGGCCACGCGTTGCTGTGGTCAACGTTTTTTTATATTAAATTGTAATTAGTAAGCATTACTATTATTATTGAAACGTTTGTGCTTTTAACACAGCGCCATCTATTGAACACCTACTCGATTTAGTCAACAGGTACTG
>JAOSYY010020387.1:0-11156 GCA_025727935.1 Hebomoia glaucippe
TGACATTTATAAAAACTAACGTATGTCTCTTGCCCAGTTCCACATAATTGAGCCTGAAGATGTCTGGTGGTTCCGCGTTCCACCACATGTGTTTGGACATCGGCGGCCGGACGTACGGCATACAATCCTCTTTTGATATTATGAAGACCTATTAGACAACATATATCTTTAGAAAAAATACTTGAAAGAATATTTTTTTTTACTTATAAAAATATTAAAAAGATACTTAAAATTTAAAGTAATAAACCATCATTGGGTTTTCTGCACACCACCAATTCGTATTGCCATGATTTCGTGTTGTTTGTTTGTTTGTTTATTTGTAGACTGTCAATTTGAATTTACAACTAACGCTGATACAAATATGTAAAACAATGTCATTTGTCAGATTGACGTTTTAGAAACAGGCACGTGTGTCAATGAATAATCTTCTAGTCGCGTTTTGTATTAAAAAAGTTGTACCTTGGCAGTTTTATCGTGCTCCATGATAGCCTTGTAAGCCGCCCAGCCGGCAGCGCCCGCCCCAACTATCAAGTACTGCACACAAGCCGGCAGGTCGTTACAGGAGTAGGGACGCTTTATTTTGCGACGAGGGCGCCCTATTTGCAGTTATTTATGTAAAACGAAACGTATCTAAAACTACTGGTAGTCACGGATAAGTACTTAGCAATGGCCATTATGTAAGAGGTGCTATTAAATAGGTAAGGTGTTCTGGGGTGCGGGGAGGATCAGGCTAAATCCTTCCAAATTTCATTTAAGGGAGAGGAGGGTCTTGACAAGTATGTATATGTAGAAAACGGTATAAAATTGCGTGAAAAATGATTTCTAGAATATGATACGGATAAATCTGTTAGATTAGTGTTTGCCGGAGCAGCGCAGACAAAGCACAAGACGGGCACTGAATTTCCGAATTTTGAAAATTCTCAAAGAGAGATAGGAAGAGGGAGTTGAGGAAAATCTTACGAAATCTCACCAAGAGGCAAGGGATGGGCGAAAAATTCTCAAAAATTCTTCACGTCTATAGACGTCCCCCAAGTGTACGAATTTGAAATATGTTAAAAATCTTTAGATTTATTATTAATCTGTAACGCTACTAAGATGATATAACACCTAGAGAAAATGTATGCAATTTAATTCAGACATAACGCACATGAATTTGTTTTTATTTTTTTATGGCTATATTTAAATCCTATTAAATACTTTCTCATAGTGCTACTCACATATAGGAACACTCTCTCCAAGTTTTTCTTTTTCTTGTCTCCATAAATATAATTTGTAGAACTGCAAAGGTTGTAGACTTACATTTCTAATAAAAAATTGTGTAATAAATACCAAATTTGAATATACAACACTGTTTAAAACAATAAAAAAGTCTAAAGCTTTTGGTGTCGTTATATCAAAGTCTAGATTTAATATACTAATATGGAACATTTTACTGACAATATTAATTATTAATTTAAAATATGCCTTACGCATACCATTGAGCTGCCAAGACTACGGAAAGTTCATGAAACAATGTAGATAAGTATCTTGATTAATTTCGTAAATTATTGGTCAGGTTTTGAAGAATACAATACTCACAATGCCCATAATACTCAGGAAGGATCCCACTATCCACACGTAGATCCAGGGGAAGGGAGGCGGAGGTGGTGGGGGACACGGCGGGGGATCGGGCACCGGACGCACGGAACATGGACCTTTCGTCTTGGCGCACTCCAACATCGGCTTTATGTGTTTTAAAAAAATACTTATGTATAGAACACGCCAAGTATCTTGGCAAATTCTATAGCCTATGATTGCGAGTAACAATGTTCGCTAGTTTTTAATTCTGGTTTATAAACACATCAAAAATCTGACGTTACAAAATTCGCCAAACATATCAGCAAATTCTCGTCGTATTTTAAATATGTAAATTTATTCAACTTGATTAAAGAAAAATTTAATATATTGTTTGTAAGATCGGCCACAAAAATAAAGTATTATTAATGAAATAAAAATCTACTCCAGGTATTGGACAAATTTGTTTTATTATAATAATCCAAGCGACATATCCGGTTATCGGTTGCACAAAGAGAACAAAATCAGAGCCCATTCACGGAGTAATTTGTTTAGGAGTCTCCACTTCTTCAGATTTGTTTGTCTCCTCTTCCTCAGCTTGGGCGAGTAAGCCCAGCCTGTCTAGAGGCTTCCACGGTTCGTGAAACGCATATTTATACTTGTCTTTGCCATGATAACCCAGTTTTCGGAGTTCCTGTTTATTGTCATCAGTGGTATTAACTAGTTTCTTATTAGGTTTCTCCTGCCAGTAGTTGGGATGGACTATGGGAGAGTCGAAGAATAAATCTTTCACACCAAAACCACCTTCGTACACTTTGCCTGGTCTGAACGAGTCATCTGACGACGTGTCCTGTTGAAAAATGTCACGTTTAACACAAAAATTATGGACAAATGTTATCTAGTGCGTTGGACGAAATCTTCTTTGAAAATTGACTAGTTTCTTTATAAATGTTCTTCTTACCGATCGAACGGTTAAGCATGGCACCACTGAACATCGTATTCGCCTATAATGGACATTTCTCCGTCTCCTTTCCCTTTTCTACCTCTCCCGAAGAGGTTCTTGAGGAAACCGAAGAAGCCGCCACTCTCTGGCTCCTCTTGTTTCTCTTCCATTTCGTGGGTCGGTTGCTGTTGTTGGTAGTGGGAGGACGGTGGCATGCCCTGATGGTACGGATGTTGCTGATTGACATTCTGGCCGTCTTCCTGATGAGGCCGGTTGGTCCACAACACTCCAGTCCGCTGATGAACAAAGTACAAACTGGATTTCACTAGATTAAGTTCGCGTCGCGACACGCGGGCTCCGATTTCGTCTAACGCACTCGAATGGTATGTCACTTGGAATGATACACAAAAAAGCCTATCGTATTCAAAGAATTAAAGTATTGAGATGTATATTAGTGTACTTTTTACGAAGTAAACTATCTAACGTCTTTGAATTTTAAAGCCAGAACTCAATCTAATCTAAAGGAATTATCCTACAATAGATATACTTGACTTCTGATCCACAACACGCATAGTAAGTATGTTTGTCCTACTATGTATGCGTGTCTTACGACTAACTAAAAGGCAAATCAAATTAACTACGCACCTAGCTGGAATGCGGTACGTCCCAAACTAGCGATAGCAAAATGATTGATGCACACGTTTTTGATTTAGTTTTTAAGATTTTCGCCGAAGTGCCGTCGTGTCGTCTAGGTGCGAAGTCTCGATCAGGCCATAAGTTACCTTTGCGTTGCTCGGAGGCAGCGGCGGGACGACCACGTCCGGTACTTTGATCCTGTAGGGATCGTAGTTGGGTGGCTGGGGCTCCCTGGGGCACTCGTAGCGCCAGGCGTTCTGCCCCTGCTCCGATTTAGGCCAGGGCTCCACGCGTTTCCCCTCTGTTTGGGGCACGTCCTGGCAACATTTCCCTTTGTCCTTGGAATAGTTTCGAGGAGAACCTGGTGATGGAAAGAATTTTAGTATCAACAATACATTTAATATACAATCTATAGATCATTTATAATATCTTTAACTATTGTCAATACTTTTTACAAATATGCTATAAAACTGAAGCGTTAGCAACAAAATTGCTGCTTTTTGCATGCATAAGAGACGGAATAAAAAAAAATTTTGTCTGTTTGTTGCGGCTAATATCGGAAACAGTGGCATCGATTTTGATTGGACTTTCACCTGTAGATTCGTGATGTACATTTTTATAATAATAATAAAATTAATTATAATGAATCCACTTACTAATACTGTTGAACCCCAAACAGAAGACTCCTTGGTTGAGGCTTCGGTACGGCTTGTAACAAACTCTACAGGTCAGACTCAGCATTGTGTACTTCGAATTTATTGCCCGATACATATAAAAAATTTAATTTTCTTGATTTGATATGAAATGAAATTATTTACATTATTATTATTGAAACTGTAATTTGTGCATTTTGAATAATTAACCCAATGACATCTGTTGACGTCGTTTTGGAAATGGAATGTGATCGAATTTTTTTGAAGTTTTCATTTCGTGAAAAGAGTTTTGTTTGATCTTTATAAAAAAAAAATTATTGTCCATTTGAATTTTAAGATACCTTTTTGGTATATAGGTAATAATATATAACTGTACTTATATTTGAAACATGATTTCTAAAATTATCGTCTATCTGTTTGTTCCGCCATAAGCTTCGAAGCGTTATACAATAAATTATTCTTCTAAATTTTCAGTTTTAGTATATACAGGGTGTTTTTGGATTGCTCCCGAAAACGGAAACAAGTGATAGCAGTTATGACACCTTTGATGATGGGACAGAAAAAAACATTGCTGGTTTTTTATTTTCAGTATTTTTTATGAAGTTATCATTTCATTTAGCTGTACAAACATGGTGGAGCATAAATAACACTAAAAAGCGATTTAAAGATATGACTTTTTTATACTTAGGATCGAATTTTTTTCCGTGCCATGATCAAAGATCTCATAAGAGCTATTAGCTGTTTATTTTTAAATTCTGGGCCGTAATAAAAACAGCACTTTCGTTACCAATAGGGTCACCTTAATGTTTGTCTGCAGATCCCACATCATTGTGTATCAGTACGAGTTTAAAAGCATTTGGTTAATATAAATTACGATTATATGAATCATTTATACAAAACTCTATACTAGCGGCCATGGTTGTCTTACAACCGCGACGCCTTGGCGCCGGATGGTAGAAATGTCGGTAAGCCAGGAGGTTTCAGCGGGGTTTGCCTTCCTAATACCCTGAGAGCCTATTTGCCTCGTCAGCAGAGTATCTAAGAAGGGCGAGTCCCCCATAACCAGCTGAAAGTATGCGTAATGCACTTCCCATAAGTCAAAACAGGACGTAAATAACATCAAAATAATAGACGTTATAAAAATTTAAATAATTTATTCACAAATTGATTAGACATAATTATATTTACAATACTGTAAACGCCACTATATAATAAAATGGGCAAACTTCCGATCGATATCTAACACTTTGAAACACAGATCACCGATTTTTAAAAAGCTGAATTTTCTTGTAAATAAGATATTTTTCGATTAAAACATCAACATATTGTACCACTTAGCTTATGTAAACATTTATTACACGCATAAATAATATAATACAGGAAACTAAAAATAAAAATACTGGCAACACAGTGAAATATAAATGTTCTAATCCGCAGGCTTTTAATCTAGCTTATCCTATTTTTACAAAATGAATTTAAATGAAAATTTTGTTTAAGAATCTCTTGCTACTCCATATTGGAATACCGGTCTTAAGAACGATATTACCATTCTAAGGATAGTGTGTATGAGACTTGAACACGGGTAAATCCACAGGGCACCACTAGTATATTGACTATACATTTGCTGATTCGATCCGTCGCATAACTCATAAATGCAGATTTAAAAAAGGTTTTATGATAGCTAGCTCATACTAACATTAGATCACGTTTGTTTGTTTGGTCGCGCTAATCCCGGGAATTAAAAAAATATTTCTCTGTGGTAAACTCATTTATCGAGGAAGACTAGGCATCATCGCGTTAACATTAAATCATTAAATAATTGTAGAGCACCGTTGAAAAACGTAAACGCGAGGAAAATGTTTTTATTTTGAGAGCTTTCGTTGCGTTCTTGTTAAGTTATGAGGGAATCATTTCTTTTAAAACATTAAAAGCCTCCATTAGTGCATATCTTAGTGGTATTAGCAAATACTCCAGCGAGGCTCTAGAGGACTGCCGTGAAGGGTTTCTCGTGAACAGTAGTTGCGTGTCGATCAAGCTCATAGAGAAAAGAAAAAATTCTCTGTTTTATGATTTTGCAATAACCGTTTTAATTACGAATTTGTATGTTCTTATAACGCAAAACACGGGTCATTTGGTACGATATAAACATTTAAGAAAATGCTTTTCCGGTCTAAAAAAAATGTAAGCGAAAAGGAAATCAGTTTTCAGTCTTAAAATTTATTTTAACTGTATAAATGCAAAGAATTAGTTAACCCGCTTCTATATCATTTTAATTGGTTTAAGCCGCCATTTTATTTTTATTTACTAATGATCTATTTATATATTATACAGGCGAGGTCGTTCTATAAAATAAACATTTCAACTAAATAAATAATCTAAAATTAATTGAATCCACAGATATAACAAATAATTAATCTTCCTAATTTTATAATTATATAAGAACCACGGAATATTCGATATATCGCTGTCAACCTGTTTTTGTTTCGAGCATCCGAAAAGACCTACATCAAAACGAACACATGCAGACACGCAAAATAACCTCATTTAACTTAACCTATATGTACTCAACTCTTAAACGATAACTATATATATTTTATACATACTAAATAAGTCAACAAATAAAAATTTACAATTTTTAATGACTAACGATCGAATTTTGCCAAACGCATGCGAATTACTCAAAAACGGCTGTATCTATTTCGATGCTTTTCAGCTGTGAATTGGCGATACGTTTGAGAGCAGATTTGAAATCCGCCGGAAATGTTGATGTAAAAATAATTAAAAACACAGATTTGAATTATACTCACCTAAAATTTGTTGTCAAACCATCTAATACAGGATTCGTTTCTTATAAATCTTAATCTAGATTTACATAAATTATTTTTACAAAATGTCCAACCGGAGCGACAACCTCCGTAATGATCACTGAAAATCCCGTCACCAAGCCGTCTTCGCTGGTTTCCTGTTAGTGTGTTTAACAAGAACGCGGAAAGCTGCCCTGTCTCATTCGAGCCCCAGCAGCCAGTTGATTCCTTGGACCAGGAACAGGATGAGTGGCTGCCACGCCACCACCCACCTGATCCAGTCCAGCATTTGAGCGTACAGAATATGGGGACGGTCCCAACTGTGCCACCGTTAAGGAAACAAAAACAAAGATAATTTTAAAGATTATATTAGTACACTAGCAGTAGCCCGCTAGCACATCTACGATGATTTTCTGTATACTAGTTGAAGTCCCTTCGAAATCGGTTAAGCCGTTTCGAAGAATATCAAGAACAAAAAATTGAGTTTCTATTATAAATTCTGTATATTGTATTTAATCAGAAAGACTGAGTATTACAAACAGACATTAATTTTATATATTAGATGTTATAGATTATCAAAGGATACGGATTGGTGAACATAATCTTCAAGTCCACCTTCTCCTTGCAGTAAGGGCAGGTTTCCTTCTTGCCCACTATGCACCAGCCGCGGATGCAGAACTCGTGAAAAACGTGTCCGCAGGTTAGCTTGTATGTGTTCTCTGTAAAAACAATACAAAAACATCAATTTGATATCAGATGTGGGATGCGAATAACAAATTTTTTTTAAATCGTTAAAAACATCTATTCCTAACTTCATATAGTTCAGAATCTTACTTTTTAATAGCTAGGATATTAAAAGAGTTCTATATTTCCACATAATAAAACAAAAATGATAGTTTATCCAGTTTTAAGCTGTCTAAGTTGATATTTATATACTACTTATATAAAACATAGTATATAGAACAAATATACAGATGATACGACATAATCTTTACCAAGTACTCCCTCTTCGTTAATGTTGACTAAAAGCCTATTCCCGCACACCGCACAGACATTTTGCTCCAACTGCCTGGTAGGTATACCCTCTGCAGTGTAGTACTAGAATATTCAACAAAACACAATTATTGCCTTAATTAGAATGCAGTTATGTAATAAATAAGCTTTAATATTTTATTTTATTTTACATACACCAATCGATGCAGCCATCCTCTCCGAGCAATACTCAGCGACATCCCTTCCTAGGACTCCGAAGTACAGGCCATAGAATAATGTTATTAATGACACATCCATCCATTTGTTAGGCTTATGACCGAACAACACATTCACTCCAATCAGCGTCAGGATCAGCGAGATGTACCCGAATAGACCGACTCCAACACTCACCTTGTATATAAGGTAGAACCACTTATATACTAATCTGAAATGTTAAAAAGTTTTACTGTATTAATTTGTTTTGTGTAACATTTTTATACTAGCACTTCCCAGCTGTTTCATCTGCAGTAGTTTCTACACAGACAGATTATCATGGGTTTTTCTACTATTCACCACAAACCAACTATTCTTCTAACATAAAAGTTGTCTATATCATGCAACATACCATCAGCGAGTAAGTCTAGTTAAAAACAGACAGATAAGCTCTAGTATTGTAAGTATTTTTGGTAAGACTAACTTTATTAATATGTATAGATAGCTTACCTAGGCGTGGTCGGTGACATTGGCTTCTGCGATGATTTCCGCATGACCATTGCAGTTAGTAAAGTAAACACTAGCCATATAACAACAAAACGGTACCAACCGTTTTTAAGACTCATTATTAGTGGTATCGACCACATTGTCACCATTGTGAAGAGCTGAAAGATTAAATATTTTTAGTTAAACACTAATATTTAGACATTTTAAACCATTGAAACTGTAGTGCATAATCGTAAGGATTATAAACACCCAAAATGTTATCTCGTATTATCAACAGTTTTAACAGGAAGTGCCAAGTAACGACTTTTAACAGTAAATTTTTAATAAGTCTGCTTACTATATTAAAATTTTTAGAGATCTAAAACGATTTGAATATATATCATTATTGACTTCTTACTATTGGTGAAGTAGTTCTCGAGATCCACAAAAAAACATACAGAATTTATTCCTTTATATGTATTTAGATTTAATAGTCCACAAAAAGATTTTTAGTGTATTAGTTTACACTTTTCAATACTCACAGCGTATGACCTATAATGCCACTTCTTCCATTGTACAAAAATAATTTGCGCTATCAGTAATGTAGCAATCAGTATGATTATCATAGTCGAGTGCATAGACTCGTGGCCTTTATGTAACTCGTGCATCTTTTGGTGATCATATCTGAAAAATAACATGACTCTAATAATAATAATCCATTGGCATTATAGACAGCAGTCTAATCCCACAAGAAGCAACAACTTAATTTAGTTTCAGCTTCTCAATAAATACCAAACAAACAAAATGAATAATTAATACACAGAAAATATGGAAACACAGATCTTTTTAAAATTCATTTAGCTTACCTTAACTTTTCTTCCGGTGTTAGATCGCTATAGCTCTGAAACATGACATTTTCTTATGGTACAATTTTTATAGATAATATGGTAAATTACTTTAGTGTCAGTATATATTTTTTTATAATATAGCTGATTTAAAAATACAGTATATTGATTTATTAATATTTATATAGACTAGCTCTGGTAACTTTTTATAACCTTGAAATGTACAGGTTTTGAAACAGTATCTTTAAACGTAAAAGAAAATACAATATTTAAGCAATGACCTTAAAATAAATATTTTAAATGACGTAGGTTATTGTATTTTATTATTTAATTATTACAGACATGTAAGACAAAAGTGATAAGTAAATAGGTAGAAATACCTTATTAGCATCCACGGGCAAGTGAAAATCGTCCATTATGCTAAACTAATTGTAATTTTACTAAAGAAACTGAATCGATTTGGTTTCCAAACACTATTTCTTCGTCATTATGTTATGATGGTACCCAGAATGTCATCCTCTAGCGATTAAGATAATAAAGAAAATTGTTTATCAATTCCAATGAATACTTTTTCTTTTTCACCGCAATTCACAATTCACAAATCTGAAAATTCTAATCAGAATTCTTATGAATTAAGACCGCAATTTGCAAGTGTGGAGTTTGGTAAATGTCACCTGACAAATGTCTGAAAATGTGACACAATTGACAGATTATATATTCAGTCATTGGCAATCTTTATTATTCCTCAATAATATTTATCTTTTAATGTAGTCTGTTAAATATAGGTTAAATATCTACTCTCATTTAATGAAACAATTTTTCTTAACCACATTCATTCGTTAATAAAGTGAATGGAGTTTAGGCTTAAATAATTATTTCCAATTAATATAACATGATCTCATATTTATGCTGGTAATATTGCCATACAATATACAAATACAGTTTCTATAGTCTATAACTCTTAGAACTCTATGGTGTTCCATCATGTAGATAATAATAATAAATTGTTTACAAAATATCAATTATAATCAAGACGTACAATAATAACGATGAAACATATTAAAAACGGTGAATAGATTCGTGATACGATAAAAAATTTAATATAAAAATGTTTGAATTAAGTAATGTTCATTTGCTAAAATATCTGAAATATGTTACTTAAAATATGCATAATCTTACAGATTTCTTAATAATTATGTTTATTTTTGTACCCTTAATGTGGAAACTGAGTTTTACATCTATTGAATTTGTTGCTACATCAAATGAAGGTACGTTTCCTACGTTTTTATAAGTATCATAGGTTATATTTTGCTTTAACACTTACCCTAACGAACTTCGTCATAATTATTATTAATTCTATGGCAAAATAATTTTCTTGATTTTCTCATCTATTTACTTACACAGTTAATTTCGGTTTTTAGACAATTACATTTAATTTACAGCTTTTTTTATAATGTCCTTAATCTATATGTAACAATCAGACAATATAGTTTTATTTTTTTAATCTTGAAACAAATGTTAATACACAGTGGTAAACATCACACTCTCTTCCTGTAAGAGTTGGCAGAAATTACAGTGTTTTACTGTTGTGTACAAGTCGAGAAGATGTTGAATACAATTTGTAATTTTTCAGATATTCACAATGGAAACTAAAATATCAGTCAGTGCATCACAGGGTAAAACAAACCCTAAAGTAACTATTCCAGTGAAGCCATGCATAAATAAGGTATGAAAAATTTATGTAAATTTAAATGTTAAGTATATTAATATGCATTTTCACTTTTTATTAAGGAAATTATCTATTATAACATGTTTTTTTTCTAAAGTAAAATAATTGAAATCCAAAATCATAGATAACACTACAATTTTTTATTGTTCAATAACAGTTTTTATAATTATTTTATACTTACTTGAATGAGTATATATATTTTTGGAATCATATCCTACATGTTTCATCCAAATCCATTCACCTGTTTTGTACAATTTAGTAGCAGACAAAAACTGACAGATATAATACTACTCTCGACTTAGGATATGTAAGATGTTGTGA